>VZTE01005383.1:1349494-1420949 GCA_013397775.1 Eulacestoma nigropectus | reverse complement strand
AGCAGGTGGCACAACGGCACAGCCGTGGCGGGGGTGGGGTCTTCTTATTCTCTCCCGTGTTTTTTCGTTTGTTTGTGTTTTTTGTGTTTGTGGAGAAATCAGTGGTGGCCCACGCAGCCCCTTCACCTGTAGCAGACCAGAGTCTTTGCTTCCCACCGAACCTCCCTCCTCAGCCTGTCCATAAGGGACCCTGCAGGCAGCAGGAATCCCCTCAGCCCCTGGTTCGGGTTTGGCAGCACACCCCGTGGCAGCCTCTCACCGAGGTGGGCTGAATGGTCGCCCGCCTTGCCATGTATAGTTAAGAGCCTTTGTTTACAGAGGCCCTGTAAAGCTGTATTTATTGCCTCTGCCCGTCTCTGTTCGAAGTCCTTCTTGCCCCCCCTTAAAAAGAAATTAGTTAGGAAATGACAAAAAATTTGCATCGGAACAATTTTAGCGTTGTACATGGATTTTCCCTCCTCTGCTGCAGCGTTTGCCTGTAAGACGCCGGTGCTCACTGCCTCGCTGTCCTGTCCACGTCCCCACCTGCACCCCCAGGTGCTCGGCCCGGCCGGGAGCCGGCGCTGCCCCGCCGCGCCCTGCGGGCCCCCGGAGCCACGGGCTCGTGTGTGGGGCCTGAACCCCAAACTCTGTCACTGCACGGCTTTGCGTGGCGTGCACTGCACAGAGCCTTGTCGGCGCTGGCTGCAGGCCTCCCCCAAGGGAAGAGGAGTGAAGGAATTGCTCCTCTTTCCAGCAATCCGTCTGCAAAACAGAGGCACCCAGCGAGCTGCTGGCAGCCTCGGGCTCTGGCATCTGCCACCATTGCACAATTTTGAAGTGCCTGCATGCCCCAGGTGAGGAAGGGCTGTGGGAAGTGGAGTATACCAGAACTTGAACTTACGTGAACTGCCCTTAAAGAAGACCAGGATGGTCAGACTTGTGAATTTTTATAAATGCCTCCTGCCACGGGATCTCCTGCTATGGGGTCCCACTGCCTGAAGGAGGCCGGGTGCCACGGGGGAAGCTGCCAGGTGCAGGAAGGGCAGAGCTCACAAGTGCTGTTAAACCCACAGAGGGGGGTAAGTTAGTAGTTTTCTGTGTAATCTCTTTCAATTACACTAATAATGCCTCAGTTTTCTAAAGCATTTTTGGGACATGAAAGAAGCTTTACTGTAAGGGAAGTGATATTTACTTCATTGTTATGGTAATTATTGCCACTTCCTTCCAGCAAAAGACTCTCAGGGAGAAGGGTGTCTAAAGCCCTACCTCGCTGCTCTTACCTCTTCTTGGTTGCCTTTGTCAATGCTTATAGGCGCATACCAAGGGACATAGATCAGCAAAGCGGCAAAAATAACCACCTCATGAGAAATTGTGACCCTGGAGACTAAAATGTAATAAAATAGCCTCTCTGATGGTGGTGACGTAAATGCTGACAATTAGCAGCTCTTATCAGGGCTTTCTCTTGTGGCCCCTCTGATACTTTTAATTTCCCCTTCAAGTCATTAATCTTTCCTGTGGTTTGCTCATAAGGCTCCTGGATTTGTCTCCTGGTCTCAGGAGTGAAGTTCTTGGCAAGTCTTCCCTCTACCATGTAAAAAAAAGATCTGATCCAGTTTTGACCTGTTTTAAAGAGTCTGATCCTCCTTGTGTGATGACTTTACAGGGCTATAACTTCGATATTCTTGCTTATTTCATTTGGTACCTGTGTTTTTACCAGAGACCTTTCTGGGCACGGAGCCCTCCTTCCCTCACAGGATGGGGTGAGCTCTGGCTGTAGGACTGATATCTGCCAGGGGTTGTGAGGGCCTTGGTCCCACTGTGATAGGGGGGCTACCTGAGGGCAGTGACAGCGTGGGGAGGCTGTAACCTGTGATAAGAGCATCACCCTGGGAGTGCAGGAGGTTGCAGCTCTCCCTCCTCAGCACTTGTGTGCTTGCTTTGTGCTGCGAGCGGGTAGGAGGTGGGTGGGTGCACAGATGTGCTCATGAGGAGCACTGTTAGCGGGGGAGCACGGGCTGGGCTGCCTGCCCTGGGCGTGGGGGAGCAGCGTCATCCTGACACTTGAGAGCACTGCAGTTCGGGTGTGCTGTGTATGGGGTAAGTGCCCTCCCATGCAGCCAGTGGAGCCTGTCTCAGTGATGCGCTGATGGGGTCACCATGCTGCTCCATGTGCTGGCATGGTGGGATGCCAGGAAAGACATCCATCCACTCATGGACCTGAACTGGGTGTCTTGCAGCTCTCTTTGAACCAGGTGCCAAAATTCAGCCTTCATTGCCTGCCAGGAGCTCAGGTTTGGCATCTGGCACCATCATCCTCATGGTGTTAAGCTTTAGGGCTTATCTTGGTATTTATGGCCCTCATCACCATCGTACCTCAGCTCCTTGCTACTGGCTTTTGGCTTCTTAAGCTCCTCTGTCAGCTAGGGAGCAGCTGTACTTGAATGTAGTCGTGTTGGTGGGAGGCAGCACCGTTGGAGTTGTTCTCTGGAGGAAGTCATTGAAGCTTGGTGTTGCAGTCCTGGGTCCAAGGATGAGGAGCACTGGTACGATGAGCATGGCAGCCACCAGAGCAGCCTGGCCAAGGGCTTCTGTCTGACAGTGGCTACATGCTACCGATGTCTGGTTGTGCCTTAGAGGAGCAGCAGATGAAAGATAGTGGCATTTCCACAGCTGCTCTTACCTTGTCTTTTGTCACTGCCCTACCTCACTTTCCATTTGAAATGTGTTCAAAACTGCTTCAGGCTCAAATACATCATGAGCATCATGTTGTGAGAACACTTCTGGTTTCTTGGTTGTGTTGAACCGGTCTTCCTGGTGAGAGCTGAGTATGGGAATTTCACAAGTGCTGCTCATGAGACTTTCTGGTGGAGTTTCCCATCTCTTTAAGACAGATGCTTCACAGATGTTTCTGGCTTACATTTCTTTTTAAAACTGTAGGGTTCTTGTGGACGTTTTATTGCAATCTTTTTTCAGAAAAAACCCCAAACTTGTGTTGATCAGTGTAATGAACCCTGGGCCAAAGCCTGCTGGATTGCCCTACAGGAGTAGGAAATGCCCTTGTCTTTACTGCTCTTTGGGTGATACTCTGCAGTGAGTCGGTGGAGTAGAATTTGAGAAAAGTTCTTTCTGAGATGTGAATGGACACAATACATAGAGGATAATATTTTCTGTAGAGTTGACCTGTGCACAGGGTAGTTCCCAGTTAAATCCCATTGAGGCTGGGGGAGCTGATGGAGGAAGCAAGCAGCACGTTGTATAAGGAGACGCTGACAAAGTGGAGCTGTCTGAAAAGCTGTGCAGTTGACAGACCCCATCCCTCTCCATTCCTCAGGTAGCATGAACTGTTGCCTGTTTGGTTGCACTCGATTTTGATAAACATTGAAGCTTTTTGTTTCCAGTCAAATACATAAAACTGTCTGATAAACTTTGTTACTGAGATGCTGGTAGGGGACACCCTGCTAATGAGCATCTCTTGATGGAATGGGTGGAGACTGTCCTCCCTCTGGTGTAAGTGACTGCAACCTCTTCCCCAGGTGGAAAGAGACTCTGGCTGCACGTTATTTTTCTGAGACATGAGAAGAGCTGGGACTTTCCGGGCAGCCGTCTGCTCCCGGAGTGGAACTAGAATGCCTTCCCTCTGCCAAAGGAAACATGGGGTGTGGTGGATGTGATAGGATTTAGGGTTGGGCTGGCTTTCCTCCTCAGCCTGGAGAGCCTTGGCTGGTCCCCACTGCGCACACCCATGACTGCAGTTCCTCTGCTGCACGGTCCAGCTCTTGTGCCCGTGACTGCAAATCCCAGCATTGTGCTTGGGTCTCATTCTGAGGCTGTCTGGGCAGAGGGAGGCAGCTGGGGAAAGCTGCTGGCCTTTATAGGAAGGTGAAGGTGGCTTTATGCTTCCTGCTCGGGTGTTTACCTGGCTGCGGGTGGGCTGGGGGCTGCAGCAGCACCAGCCCTGCTGTGCCATGCCAGGCAGAGCTGCTCCAGAACTACACAGCTGATGAGGGCCTATGGAACACTGGTCATTAGTGTCACCTGCCAAGAGCTTCTGGCCCTGCAGAAGTGGCTGGGTTGGTGTTCAGAGGACGGCAGGATGCCTTGTGCCTTTGCTTGGAGGGAGTCCTGTCTGCTCTGTCAGAGCCCACAGGGTGTGAAGAGCAGAGGTTGTACCCCTACAGACTTTGAAATCAACATCAATGTTGGCAGTTTCCTGAGCAGCTATTGGAAAAGCCTGTGTTTCAAAGATACAAATGGCTGCTGAAGAAAAAAACTTTTCTCAAGAGAAAAAGACTTTTCTGATCTCCCTGACTGCCAGGGTTTAGATGAGAAGAAATCATCCTTAATTGTAGCAAGGGCAAAGCAGCAGAATTTTCTCAGGGTAAAGGCAGAGTGCTTTGGGGCACAGAACAGGTTTGATCTTTTCCAGTCCGGTTTCCTGAGTCTGGAGGGCACTTTTGCCTTGAAAATAACTTTTACAGTTATTGGGATACTAATCAAATGCCTTCTATCAGAGCTACATGCAGGAGCAGTACTCTTGTCTTTCCTAGGAGCCAGGGTTGTATTTTCCTCAGTTCACATATTCAGACTAATTTGTCATTGGTTATGCAGCAGCTTGATGTCACCCAAACTCTGGAGTTTCCTTTTCTCTGTACCTCTTCTTTGCGACCAGTATAATCTCTTTTGATGATGTCTGACCCACCTTGTTCTGGACAAGTTCTCCAAAGAACCTAAAGGGAGAACTCCACATTTGGAGTGAATGTACCAGCCTCACCATTATGTGAGAGCTTTAAGCCCTAGAACTATAGGTGACAAAAGTAAATGTTGGACTTTTTGAGAGGAAGAAAGTTGTTTTTGTTCCCTGATCTGCTTGTTCCCAGATGTCAAGTTATGTATGGCTGCAGGCTCCTTGGTACCTTCCACCCTCAAAAATCACTTTGTCCATCAAGAAGTGTATTTGGTATGTAAAATAAGTTGGATTTGAAGGGTGGAGCATCAAAATAACAGGAGGAAATTTTTTTTTTTTGCAGTATAAACAGAGAAAGTGTAGGAGGCCTTAAGTGCATAAATAATTGATGTTGTTCTGGACTACAGTATCTTAGATGGTTGCTGATTACTGGATGTGTTGATTTATTTAGAGGATGAAATAAACCAGCAAGAAAGGCTCAGCTGTTTTTGAGGTCTTGTAAAAAAATCTCTTTTTTGTTTGTTTTAATGTAGGGCATGTTGCAAAAGAAGCTATGAGGCTGAGTAACTCCTCGACCACCATTTGAGCATCTGTCTGAGCAAATCCTCTCACCTATGTCTTTTTATATCATCTGACTAAGGTCAGCCCTCTCTGTGCAGTATCTGATGCCTTCCCCTGTCTGTGTTAACAAAGCTCCTCTGGCATGAAGGCAGGCAGGAGGGTGAGGGCTGGGCTGCCAGAGGAGCTTGTGCTGTGGAAGCCCAGACCCCACTGGGGTGGGCTGATGCTCAGGGGTTTCACGGGCCAGAGGTATGACCCCCTTCTCCTTCTTGCCTCCTGGTGATGGTGTGATCTGGGCCAGCACAGAGCAGCCGGTGAGATTTGGGCTGCAGCCTTGTTGGACTGTAATGGTGCAGAAAACGGGAGCAGCATTGAAGGGAGCTCTCCTGGAGCCGGCTGTAAGGAACCGGCATATCGTTCCCGCTCCCCTAAAGAGAAGGGGTGGGGAACGTGCTTGTCTGAATTTTCTCACAGCCTCTGATCTCTGCTGACCCAGCTGCATGCTTTTGCTCGGAGAAACTTTGACTGCTTAGCATAATACTCCAGCTCTGAGGACATTACTCATGGTAAAAGAGCAGAGTGTGTGGGTGGGGAGGATTAAACTGAATGTCAGAGATGTCTGGTTGTCACTGGTGGCCTTGGAAGTATGTTGCTTCACATCTGTCCTTTCCAGCTACAACCCAGCTGGGTTTTCCTCTCAAACACACATAGGTGCAGTTTCTCTGGATCTTTTTCTTGGCTGATGTTAATTTTCTCGTTTCTTATCTCTTCATCACTTCTTGCAATGTATGTTTAGGTGTGGAGTGATGAGTGATGCTGGAGGCCGTAGGGTCTGTGAGAAACTGTGAAGAGCTGACAGAGTGAGCACGTAGGGTGCTGGAATGGATGAGGGGAGAAGGCCAGAAAAAACTGAATTAATTTTAGACCCGCCCAGCTGTCTTGACTCACATGGAGCTGAGTTATGCTGCTTTTCATAAAAATGCTTCCCACCCTTCCTCCCTCTCATTTGCTGTGGGCAGCAGCTTCCCTTGATATACCCACTGCTGCCTCTTGTATCCTTGCCTGCAGAGGGAAAAAAGGCACCATGTATCCCTGTCCAGGGACTGCAAATCTTGTTAGGTAGCGTATATGGAGGGAATTCCATCAAATGTAAATGTGGTTGTGTTTGGCAAGCTCTGGGCCAAAAAAAAGTTTTATAAAGAGGTTCTGGGAGCTGAATAAGCAGCCAAATGTTTCTCCTGCTGCTAAATCAGTGTTTTCTATTGTAAATGCACTTGCCCAAAGACTGAGTACTTGATATTTCGTAGTGCTTTATTTGCTGCCTGGCCACCGGTGCAAGGAAACAATAGTGAGCAAACTGCCTGGGAGATGGTCATCTGAGCTTTGCAAAGTCCTCGTGGTGTTGGCAAGGTGGAGCCCAAAGTGTGTGTGCAAGGGGGCACATGTGCACAAAGCTTCACTTTGTAGTGCAAGAAAGTAAGGTAGTTTTTTGTTCTATCCAAACCAATCCTGAATCTGTGGGACCTCTTTTAAAAAAAAGGGGTCCAAGCCTATAACTGGTCTAAACTGTTATCTACTACATTGAGTTTTGCATGAATAAAGATTGTACAATCAAACCCATGGATTGTGGGGATTATTTGTTTCTGATGCAGTGTGTAAGCTGGCTGGTAGCTGCCACTACTCGGAGCACCTCTGCCTGTTTTCCTTCCAGCCACATGCCTGCCCCTGCTGCTTCCCTGGGACCAGGCAGGGATGTGACAAAAATAAAAGTAGGAAAATGTCTTCCCAGTGGCAGCTCTGTGTTCCTCACTTAATAACAGAAACGCCTTTTGCTTGACAGCACTGAGATAAGCCCAGACCTTACTGCGAAGGGGGAAGGGAACATTATTAGTAGCTATAAATCATCCTGAAAGGATGGGGGATGGGTTCCCTCTGTACCCTGCCCTTGTGCAGACATGTTTGCTGTGAACAGTCCTGGCAGGCAGTATGAGCTGGATGTTGCAGGCAGCAGTTTGTGGAAGGTTGCATTTCAGGGCAAGTTATTTCCAGACCTGAAGCAGCTGGATTTTAAGACATGTTTACTTTTGGCAGATGCACTTCTCTTTTTTATTACTGTGCATCCTTGTAGCTTGTCCTTAGGGGAGAGGTTTATGTGGTACCTGAGTGGATGTAATAGCCCTTGTGCTGCTGGTGGCTCTTACCTAATGGAGAAGAGCACATTTTAAATTCCTCTGAAGTGGACACAGAAGGGAGCTGACACCACGAGCACTGGCAATGCACTGAGATGTCACTGTGAATGCCAGTTGCTCTTCCTGGTGCCTCTTGGGGTTCTTTAGGAGGCTTCAGTATTTCAGTGTCCTTGGCTGCTGTGGCTTAGCTGTTCCTGGTGATACAGGATCGTTTCTACCAGCCTATCACATATTGTGTAATTATCAGTCTTGAAATGCAAGCTGTATGGCTGAGTCTCCAGCAGTGTTCCAGTGCTGGCGTTAATCCACTGTTGTTCTTGACCCTTTGGCAGCTTGTCTGATTAAAAATCAATCATGGTAGCAGTATACTGAGCTTGGTGTTCCTTACAGGGGTGAGTAATGCGCCTCTCTCCCTCCTTTGGTAGCAGAGGAAATAAAGGCCCCAAGAAACCAAGTGACTCAGTTAAGGTCCAGAGGCCAGGAGAGGACCCACACTGTGTTTCCTGCAGGCTCCTTTTGTTTGAATGATATCCTTAGGGTTATGTCTTACGGTTTTTATAATGACAGCTCCCAAATCTGGTGGGACTATAGGCGGCTTTCAGTCCTCAGGATTTCTTCAGAGCCGCAAGCTGTCCCTGTGTGCTGGTTTTGGCTGGGGTAGAATGGTTCACAATGGCTGGTAAGGGGCTGTGTTTTGGGTTTGTGCTGAGCACAGGGTTGATAATACAGAGATGTTTTTGTTATTGCTGAGCAGGACTTACATAGAGCCAAGGCCTTTTCTGCTTTTTGCACTGCCATGCTGGTGAGGAGTCTGGGGGTGCGTGGGAGGTTGGGAGGAGACACAGCCAGGACAGATGACCTCAAGTGACCAAAGGGATAGTCCAGACCATATAGTATCATGCTGAGTATATAAAGAGGGAGGAGGAAGGGGAGATGTTTGGAGTGGCACTGTTTATCTTCCCAAGTAACCATTATGCATGATGAGGCCCTGCTCTCCTGGAGGTGGCTGAACACCTGCCTGCCCATGGGAAGCAGTGAATTAATTCCTTGTTTTGCTTTGCTTGTGTGTGTGGCTTTTGCTTTCCCTATTCAACTGTCTGTATCTCAATCCAGGAGTTTTTTCACTTCAACTCTCCCAGTTCTCTCCTTGGCCCTGCAGGTGGGGGAGTGAGTGAACAGCAGTGTGGGGCTTGGCTGCTGGCTGAGGTTGAACCACAACACCCTGTCACAAGTTTTACAGGAGGTACTCTCATGGCAGTGAATCCAGTGGAGTGCCTGCAGATTGCACTCAGTGGTCTCGATAGGTCACCAGTCAGCTGCAGGCTGCAGCTTGGCAGGTGATGATCTTCACATTTAAATCAGATTTTCTGTATCCATCTGGTGCTTTGTCTGGTGGGTGTTTTCATCAGCACTTCCTGTCTCAGTTCAGAGACTGCTTGCAGCATTCAAAGTGGTGTGCAGGTAGACATTTGCTATTGGTTGACCCATTTGAAGCTCTTTGGGTTAATGTTGAGCACCTTGGTCAGCTTGGACATCTGTGATCCACATCTGTGTCCTTCCTTTTTCCATGAAACACTTTCCCAGTAGAGAGGTGAAAAAAGAAAAACAAAAACGTCTTGTGATCTTTCTTCTGGGTGGGGAAAAATAGCCC
Organism: Eulacestoma nigropectus; assembly: GCA_013397775.1. Taxonomy (NCBI): domain Eukaryota; kingdom Metazoa; phylum Chordata; class Aves; order Passeriformes; genus Eulacestoma; species Eulacestoma nigropectus. Next base: position 1,411,882 of record VZTE01005383.1, on the reverse strand, counting down.
ACTACAGCTGTGAGGAGATGTGCTGAACAGCCTTAGTTTTGGCCCAGGGAAAACAGTGATTGCTGCTCGTGTGTGACACCCCTAGAAGGGGAGTGTTTCCCTCAGGGGCAATGATTTGCCAACCAAACCCTAGTTAAGAGGGATCTCTAAATCTTGTGAAAGATATTTATGTCTGAAAGCTCTGCTGGGTTTGCTCAGCTGCTTTCTGGCATGCTGAAACCTAGCATGAATGTGTACAATGAATACCAGTTGCAATGGACTCATAAATGAGGTATGTCTCAGCTGCAAGGCATGTTTTAATCTGTACTCATGTCTGGGAGCAGTCCACCCTTCTCATTTCCTCTGCCTATTAAATAATAGATGAAAGCCCATGGAAATCATTACATTGCTTTCACAAACTCATTAAAACTGCACAAAATCTTATGTAGTGTTTGCAAAGCCACAAACATGACATTATTCACCCCCTGCCCAGGCAGTAAGTTTGGCCCAAAGAGGTCTCAGTTGTTAAGAGGACACCTCTTTAAAAGAAGTAGGACAAAATGAGCAAGCCATTTAGTTGATTTGTTTGAAAATGCCAGGTTTTAGCTGGGACCTTTTTCATGAGGAGTGTCATACTGACGGCATTGCTTCATAGAGTCTTCTGTCTGGGATCACATGGAGAGGAAAGGGAGATGCAGTATCGCAGAAGGTATCAAGGTGAGCTGTGGTCAGGCAGGGAGGTTGGTGCTTCTACTTTTTCAGTCACTATTGACAGCTTGTGGTTTAAAGGTGAAGTTTCTGATGCCTTTCTCCCTTGCAGTCTGCTTGTTAGATCATGCACTGCTTTGGGATTGATCTTGCTGAAGTCAGTTAATGTGTGTTGCACCTGTTCCTGGGCAAAACCAGATTATTACAACTAAAGAAGCAATCCAGAATCTTGAGCCCAAACCTTTCCTTCAAGGAAGGAAACAAATGAGGTGGTGATGCAGGCAAAGGTGTTTGTGAGTGGCATTGATCGTATTGCAATGACTCTGATACTCTCTTCTGTCTCCTCTGTTCTTAGAGACTTGGACTTCTGTCTGTCCTGAGCACCTTCTGTTTCAGAGAGCACTTCTCTGTCCAGGAAAGAACAGAGTTGCTTTCTGTATGATCTTGCCCTCTAGCAGGAGAATTGTCTTGAGTGAAAATACTGGTTTTGTTATTTACCTGTTTTCCTCTCTCCAGATTTCTCTCTGTGGGTGCCTAAACAAAATCCCCTAAAAGACCTAGATAGATTTCTGCTGAGAATTTACTTTCATTAATTTTAACTTTTTTGCTTCCAGGTCAGAAAAACACAACTTCTCCAACTGTTTTTCAAATGTTGCTATGGAAATCTCCTCCCTGGAAAGTCCACTCACTCTTTTTGTTTTGTTTTATCTTAGGTGACTCCAGGCAGCAAAGCTGCAATAGCCAACTTGTGTATAGGAGACCAGATCATAGCCATTGATGGAGTGAACACAGATAACATGACGCACCTTGAGGCACAAAACAAAATCAAGGCTTGCACAGATGAACTCACTCTGACAGTCAGCAGGTATGTAGCTGAGCAAGACTGGGGCTGGAGAGAAGGGAGAGTTGCAGGGTGGGCAGTAGCTGTGTTTTGGTTTGATAGTAGACCTCTCTGGCTGGTTTAATTTGACCTCTCAGTGCTTTGTCTGGCAGGTGCTGGCTAGCAAGAGGGAACTGCATTTCATCCTTTAATCCTAATGCTGCTTGCATTTGCTGCACTTTGACCTTATGAAAACAACTTTCCAAGTCAGGAAGTGGCTGATAATTTATGGCAGAGTCTGTCAGCTTATTCTGTGGCTCCTGACAGCAAGAAACCAAAGATGGTCTCATGAAAACTTCACTCACAGCAAAGGAGGTGCAACCAGAGATGACCTGTTGCACTCATTTAGCAATTAAAATATATGCTTATGTGTTGTTCCAAGCGATTAATTGCCTGGTTTCTGCCATTCACAGACTCAGAAACGTTGTGCATTTTGAAGCCTCTTGATCAAACAGCGCTGTCAGTCTTAAACAGTGACGACCCAAGGTGCAACAAAGTTCCTCTTAGGCATCAGTCTCTCCAAGTTCTGAAAAACTAAAGGAAGGTGACAGCTAAGCCACAATTTCTGTCACTAGTGTAGAGCACAGGCTGGCATCAGCCTTCCCACCATCTTGAACTGCAGAGCAATGGACAACTTCATTCTTTTCCCCAGCCATGCTTTGTTCTTGGGCCATCTTTGTACAGAGAGGAAATGGAGATGGGAAGGCAGGACTCCACTTTGCATTGACCTGTTGCTACTTAAAAGAACTGGAGCCTGATTTTTTTAAGGGTGCTGGGGATTATCCTTCCTTTTGGTATGAATTGCAGCTGCAGGTACCGGCACTTTTCAAAGTCAGATGGGGGATGCAGTGTGGCATTTATAGTTGCTCTGGAGCAAGTTTTTCCTGTGCCTGCTTTCCCTCAGAGTGATCATCCATCAGTTTCAGGGCAGATGCAGGGGAAGTGCTTTCAAAAGGAGTGCAAAAGCATGCCTTAAATGACACAGTGGTTCAGTTGTTCAGGGTTTTTCTGATAAAGAGAAATCTTCACCATTGCTCAGACAATGCCAGGAGTTCAGCAGGCATTTCCCAGTTCAGGAAGAAGCGATGGGTCTTTGCCAAAAAAAAGCCTGATGGTTCCTTAAGGGAATTCACAGATGGAAGAATGGAGCACAGTGCAGGCAGTGTGAATGGGCAGTGAGCATTGCAGCAGCCTGTTAAACCCAGAGCTTCTCATACTGGCCTTGAACTTAGCAGCGTGTAATCTTCCTGCAAAGGAGTGTTCCTTTTCCTCCCCAAAATCCAGCTGCTTGACTTGGCAAACCAGTGCCATGTGGTTCTGGCTGGGGAAGAGGAAGGGAGGCAAGGGCTCTTTCAGCCTGCAGGCAAGTTCACTCTTACAGATCATTGAGTCTGTAAAATGTGTTTGCTAATGTTAATTACAAAGTCGTTAAGTTTATAGCTACCCTATGCACATTTCATTTGCCTTGGGTGTTGAAGCTGCCCAGGGAGAGGTTTCTAGCTGGATCTACAGCTGTGTAAAATTGTGCAGGGGCTTTGAGCTTACACAGCCCAACTCCTTCAAGACCCCCTTTCAATGAGGTAGCATGAGTGTGTGTTGGACGCTTCTGCTGCTGTTCTGATCCCTGAGTTCTGCTGACAGAAGGCCAAGAAGAGTGTCAAAAATGCAAGGATGTGAAAACAGTGGTCTGACTTCTTACTGCTTTAGGGTTTGACATAACTACCCATTGCTCTGTGTAAAATCTGTGTGCATCATGTTGTCTTTCCTGATTGTACTCTGTTGAGAATATTTTATCCCTAATGCCCAGTGTCTCCTTCTAGGCCCCCATAACTGTGTTGGTCTAAATGCAGCTGTACTTAGTGGTCAGAAGTGCTACACAGTCTTTATTGCTGAGGCAGGAGCACTTCTTTACTTTGCAATCTAAGGCTTTAAAATGAAAAGTCCTAAGAGGATGCCTAGAGAGATGACAGAGAAAGACCTGGAGCCATGCTTCATCTTCCTGCTCAACTTAAGGTGGAGGAAATGCAGAGAGTGAGGAAAGCAGACTATGGGGGGTGGTGGTGAGCCCTCCTCTGTGAAGAAGGGAAGGGCATTGCCGCAGAGGTGGAAAGGTTGGAAGGCTCTTGGGGAAAATGGGTGCCACCTGGCCAAGTGGTATGGCTTGGGCTTCCTGGGCCTTGATGGGTACAACTGTCACTAAGGTTTAACCGTACAGTTGGTGAGGAAGGCTCACAATACATTCAGGTCAGAGCTGGAAGTTTTTTCTCTGTCAAAGTAGCTCTGTAAGTAGTTGGCTGGGTATGAAAAGGAATGTATATCATGTGCACTTGACCACCACCAAACCTTGGGTCTGGTCTCCATGCTGTGCAGTTGTAGCTCATTAGCTGAATCGGTTGTACCAAGGAGCTGTGCTGGCACAGATCATTGCTCTGGCGGAGCAGCACCTGTGTGGGTTGGAACATCACAAACTGGCATGAGGATGTCCCAGCTGTGCTAGGTTTTCTGGAGTGAGAAGTCTTCCAGTCCTTTTCTACTCGCCATCGGAGAGATGTCTTGTGAAAGCATAAATCCTTAGTGATTTTTAAATTCCTAGCTGATGAATTTTTAATGATTAATTATTTAAATGATTACCCATGCTAAATATTCTCTGACCTGCATTCAGTGTGACAGCAAGGTTGTGCCAGGTGGGATTTCATATACAGGTCTGAGCTCACACCAGGTGTTTCAGTTTCACCAAAGGATCAACACCATTGTGACAGTGGAGATTTCATTTGTGACTGTGCTGTAAATGTGATGAGTGTATGTGGTTTGAAGAGCCTAGTGGGTAAATTAGTGCAAGACAAATCTTTAAAGGATAATATCTACAATGGAGGTATCTCTGCTGCAGAAAGCCTTTAAGCTGCAAATAGAGTGTTTCATAGGAGTATTATGCTTGTCTTTTTTGTGTGCTCTTCTGTGAACCACAACACTCTTTATACATGTGTGTTCTTCAAATAGGCAACTGTCTTCTCTTTTAATGGTAGCTAAGCAGTTAAGATGTCTTCATGTTTGGCTTACTAATGATTATTTAAGAGAAGTGTAAATACAGAGAATTGAAAGGACTTAAACACTTCTGGTAAAGGAAATGCTGTTTGCACTGTATGCTTGATTGTGTATATCAACAGCATTCCAATGTTTCCTGTTTCGCTATTTTTCTTAGTGATGGTAACAGTCCAAAAATATTTCAGATCAGATTGTAGGCAGGAAATCTAGTCTAACACAAGTCACCATTAAAAACATATCAACTTTCTAGCTGAAGAAAACATGCCTGGTCTGCTTTTTCACCCAAAAGGGAAAATCTCTTAATTTCCTAGGGTTTAAAACCCAGTAACAAATTGCTTTCTCGGAATACTCTTTTCTAAGTGGCACTTCAGGTCTTTTGCTGTTGGACTCGTGAACAGAGTTTGAAAGGTCCATCTTCTGCCTCCAAAGTGGGTGTTCAACAATGTTGCCATATATAACGAATTCCCAGGGAACTCACTGTGCTAGCAGCTCCCGCTCTTTCTGAGCCTCTGTTAGTTTATTCATTTTGCTTTTTGTTTCAAGATAAATGTAGTTTCCAAGAAACCAAAGTAAAGGTTCCATTATTGTCTTCAGCAGTATAAAATCAAGCTCAAGACAGAGTGCTTCAGTCAACTCAAGCCCACCTGGTTGCTGAACTGAGAAATTCACGGGGAGATTTTTGTCTCTCCATAGGAAAAATGAAGTTTTGAATCTTTCAGAAGAGCTACTCTTCTTTTTCCTGGTGTTTTGTTTTGTTTTTTCAAATTAGGATGTGAACATCACTGCACTGACATTTTAGGGTTGAGCAAAGCCTCGCCTGGGGCTACTCTCCATTAATGGGGGTAAGCAGCAAGATGTGTCCAGCAGATTAGAGAAACCTATCAACTTTCTTTGGAAACTTAGTGTATTTTGAGTAAGATGCTTCCCCTGACAAAGAACACTGAAAGAAAAGAAGGTAGTGGAGGAACAAATACTCCTACCACAAAATTCACATGGTAGTCAAAAGATCCAGGCATCACCCATGTCAGTGGAGGTGCTCATGACTAATTTGACACACAGTTCTGTTGCAGCTGCAGATGTACAAAAGCAGACGAATGTTCATTGCAGCACAGGTGAAAATTACTTCTAAAACAGATGCCTCTTTGCCTGTGGCTATAGTCACCAGATGGGTGGTGGAACTGTGCAGCCCTGAGCAGCTCAAAGGTAAAGTGTATATTTATATAGGTGTTTTTTCAGCAAAGAAAGTTTTCCTATAGTGAGTCTGTCCTTCCCTTTATGTCTGGAGGCAGTTTGAGGGTGGTAGAGGGGAATATCTGTGAAAAGGGGTTGCAAACATGTAATCTTTTGTTCTCTCTTGTTCTGCTCCTACTGTCATTTTCCTCAAATTTCAAGCTGCTTTTCTGCCGCTCTGCTGCCAGCTTATAATACGTTAATGCACCTTTTTTGTTTGCAAAACAGTCTTTTAATTTGCTGAAAGTGCTGCCAAAGAGTGAAGTTAGGTATTTTTTCTTTGAAAAGTGCTAGGATCAGGGAAGTCAGATCTGCTACTAGGACCTGTTAAATAGATTGTCAGAAAGGATCATGTGTAGATGCTTATGAAGAAAAAAGAGAGCACATGTATGATGTCCTCTACATTTTATGTGGTAGGTTTGGTTGCACTCTTGCTTGCTCCATGTGTTCCCAGGTTTCAGCTGTGGGGAATAGTTGCACAAAGCCACAATAGGCTTGGATTTCTGTTCTAGGAAGTTGGTGGAATCCATTGACTCATTTAGGTTTGCTTTTTTGCTTTCCTGCCAAGAAGAGTTTTCCAGTTCTGTCATCTTACTAATAATTCCTTTGGCCCTGGGAAAAGCCAGCTGCTCAGTGTGCAGCTATATAAGGCCGTGCAGGTTGCCTGGCCCTCCATGGCTGCTCCCAACCTCTCCATGGCCGGTGTGGTGCTTCCAGCCCTCGTGGGTGCATGCCAGCAGCTTTTCCTAACAATTGACACATTCAAATAATTTTGGCAAAGATTGGTATTTGTTGTGATTTTACAGCCTCTTTGGCGAGGCAATAACAGTTAACTCTGCAGCTGGCTAGTGCAAGAACAGTGTGAGTCTGAGCAGTCAGGTATGTCTTAGCTTTTGTAGCTGTCATGAACCTGCTCTAGATAAACTTCTGTTGCTTCATCTGTGTAACTGGAGTTGCCTTTTTGGTTTTCGTGGTTTTATAAAGAGACACCTGAAATGCAAGAGGGCCACGCATGGAGAAATGCATTTGGGGCCTCCTGTCTCTAGGAAGTTGTGACTGTCACTGCTGTTTGAATTGACAAGAGGCTGTATGCAGCCTGAGTACAGTTTTGCTTACCAAATTGAATATGTCCATTAATGAATGGTTGTTAAAAGTGACTACTCATGTTTAAAGCTAAGGTCCTGTATTTGACAGCTGTTGTAGCTAAAAGGCTGATTAAAAGGTACCTTCCTGGTAGCCTAAGAGCTCTTGTAGTTAGTTTCTAAACACTATGAAAATGCCTATCTAAAACTCTGGTGAGAGGATTGCGAAAGATAAATTCTTTAGGTCTTTCCTCATTTTTCAGCTAAAAATCTTTTGTGCTGCACAAGAAACTTTTCAGTCTTTTGGGGTTTATTTGCTACTTTGGTACCTTAGTTGTGTCCATCCCAGTGTTTGAAATGAGAATACAGATGTGCCTTTCTTCTTTATGGAAATTACACAGTTCTTGGCACAAAGAACTAGACCCTCATTTACCAGCTCTGAATTTTCCCTTGAAGGTGTGGATTCCCTTGAATCAGTGCTTTTGCATGCAAAGCACTGACAGCAAAATCCAGGCTCTTGTAATGTTTATATTACATCATGTTCAAGCCAAGCTGCTTGAAAAGTGTTGTTTCATAAATACCTCTCCAGATTCCTGCCTTGATCTGCGTGCAGTTTCCTTCCTTCTTTTCCTACCAGTACCTCTGCATCCAAACTAGCATCAGAGAAATTTCTTTCTAATCTTGGGTCCTGGTTTCTGTCTGGATGAAACAGGAGATGCATGGCTCATTCCCTGGCCCTGTCTTGGTTACTCTCTATCCTGTAGTAAGGAGACAGCATGGAAATGTAAACTGCAAACATGAAGTTTGTATATACATGTGCATGCAATTAACTTGCCTGACCCCCATTCTCAGGCTTGTTTGTGTCGTGTTTTTGTCTCCTACACCGTTTGAGTGTTGCTCTCCAATGGAGTCTCATTTGAAAGAGTATGCATTGGAAACCATGTTACGAAACAAATATTAATCAGTGTATCATGAATCTCTGAGATCCTATAAGGATGCCAAAGTCTCTGGCTTTCACCAGACAGGGTGGCATTCCTCAGCAGGCTGTTGGACATCCAGCCCCTCCACCAGTGGAGAGGCAGGTCTGGCAGCCCTGCTAGTATGCCCATACTTGGTGGCAGGGGTTACAGCCTTGCCGAGGGGAGCCTGGAGGTGGTTTTTTGGCTGGGGGCCTTCTTCCTCAAATTTGAGGACAAAATCCTCCAGAAAGCCATTACCAGTAGCAGCCTGGTGTGAACTGAAGGTACTGTTAACCAAGGCTGGCTTTAGCTGTCTACTCTGATGCCTATTCTCTCCTTCATATAACTAAGATATGAAAACATATAGATAAGATCCAAACATGGTGAGTCTAATCTGCCCTGCTGTCTGCGCCTGGTGCCCACACTTCCCAGTGCTGCAGAAAGTAAGCCCTGGGCCAGTAGTGGGACATAAGGTGAACTTTTAGGTGCTATTTTTCTTCCTACTGCCACACTTCAGTAGAATTACAGGCATTGACACAAGAAACAGAGCCAGTAAACCCGTGATGTGAGCTGGGACCATAGTGGTCCCACCTAACACCCACAGACCATGGGCCCCACAGGTGGTGGATGGCAGTGGGATGGGGCACATGCCTTGAAAGATCTGCTGGGTAAAGCCAGGGAGAGCAAAGCTGTGTCCTCTTTGCCGCTTCACTGGGGCCATAAATGGGCTGCTGAGAGTGGCTCAGGGGCTCTGCTGCAGCTGCTGTGAAGACAAAGGGAAGCTTTATCCTCCCTGCCTTAGAGGGATAGATGCATGGCCTATTTAACATTTCTGTTTGGATAACTTTTAGACTGGATTGAAAGTAAAGCTTGGAGTGACCTTGCTGCTTCCATTTATATCCAGTGACAGAGTAGAATGGCAGCAGTCTGGGGAACAAACTTGAGCTATTTGCCTTGCTTATAAATAAAGGAGAAAAATCTGTTCAAAATCCTCTGTGAGCTGCAGTAGTTGGCCACGATTGCCTCCCCTCCACTGAAGACCAATGTGCTATGTCACCAGCACCTCAAACACATTGAGTGAGGGGCAGTGGGATGAAAACAAGTGCCTGAGGGGAAGTTTATGGTCCGTATTCATACACTGGCCTGCTCTAGGTTTCTATTTTTCAGTCTTAATAAAGCCTTCTGGTGCTTCTGAAAGCTGATAGTGAACTGCTGTAAAAGAAAATGCTACCTGAAAAGTTCTTAGATCACTGCTGTGAGAACTGGCACAGGGATGCCTTGTGCTAGAAATCAGCTGAAGTATTTAATGCTCTCTGAGCTGCTCTTTCATCTCCAGCCAATGTCCCTTTGCTTATAGCCTGGCTGGGTGTTTCATTTCCATATATTTTACTGTGTCCCCTGTTTTTCCAGAAGAGATGAAACTTGGTCACACATGATCTCCAAACACTTTCAAGGAATAAGGCTTTGTATTGGTCAACAGGCTGCTCCCCTGTGTGCAAACAGTCTTCAGGTGTGGAAAATAACAGCCATCTGAGGAATGGGTGTGACTTTGTGAGGCTTGATAGCCATGATCTGTGTGAAATTGCTGGTTCCTCAGCACAGGTTGCCAGAAGCAAGGAGAGAATGGTTGTTTTTTGTTCACCTGAGGCATGTTGGACATCCAGTAGCAGCAGCTGTTGTGACAGAACGATGATCAGATTGGTGTGGATCTGATACCATGCAGCTGTTACAGTCATACTTGTCCGTGTGTGCCTCAGCTTGCCAGACAGCAGCATTTGAGTGGCATAGGTTGTCAGGTGTCAGCTGGGCTTGCAGGATGCAATAACCAAGAGTCAAAGGTTTGCTGTACCTGAATACCCATAAAGGATATCTGGTGTGACCTGTGTGTTTGTACTTTTCCTGTGAAAGGAGGTACAGCACAGCACACTTCATTCAGGTTTCTTCTGTGTAAAGTCCACAGTGCAGTAAAGGGAATAGCAGGTCAGTAAAACTTTTCTCTGAGAATGCTGCCTCCCATTTCTTCCCACTGAGGTGCACTCTGGATGCAGATATTAAAGTACTATTTATGCAGCAAATGTCTGGGATGTATATGTGCATCTCAGCTAAGTTTGGGCTGTTTAAAAAATGTTGTGACGTTGGAGGGCTTTTAGAGGAATGGTGCAGACCACCAGACTGATATATTGTTGGTAGCTCTACACCCTGTTTCTCCATCCTTTTCAGTTTTAGAAGCCTTTTCTTTTTCTAGTCTCTTTCTCCTTCTTTAACTGGAAAATCTCTTTCCAGTTATCCAGTTAGTTCTCAGTGGAAGCATTCCTGCTTTGCTAACCAAGTACTTAAATTATAGCTAGTCCTTGACCCACAAATACCTAGGAAGTACATCCATCTGCAGTTGCAGATTTCAGAAAGGACTCCTGTCAACAGGACAGGACATGGTTTTCAGACCTCATCCTAAGAGTTTATCGGCCATCTGGTTGCTGCATGATGCAATGTTTAGCACTGAACAGCAGTTTTTGTTCAACAATACTGCAGTCACTCATTCCCAACTATTAAAAAGTTTGGGAAAAGTGGCACCGTTCAGTCCATCTGAGATGCTAACTACTGCCTGTACTTCTGAGAAATGTAGGTACCATACGTTTACCACAAAGTATTTCAAGCAAATCCAAGCACTCCACTTCTTCCTCACCACTTTTTTGTCATTCTTTGAGACATAGCAGAATTCCACAATGATGATGGTAAAAGCGGTTGGTTTTAGTTGTAGATCTTGACTTGTATTTCAGACTTCTGTGAGTAATTGGGTCAGACCACAGACCAGTAAAGGTTATGTAGACATTCTCTGTCACATGATGATGTCTCAGTTCTTAGTCCCATTATAGGCTGGGATTTTTTTTTTCATCATTCCCAAAAGCTTCTGTTTGTTCAGCATGGATACCACTATAAATAAGAACAAAATTCTGGAGACCCAAATGTAAAAAATATTTCTAGCTTATCTCCAAGGCAGTGCAACCTCGAGAACAAAATGTTCTCTGTATAGTCAATACAGACAAGAATCATTCCTTTTCCTGGCTATCCATAAAAGCTGAAACAATCTGAATTGTCCCACTTAATTAAGGGATCTGCATCTAAGGGATATCTCCAGCTTCTGCTTTTTGGGTAACCGCCAGCTTGACAGCCTGGATGGGAGCCCATGCCTGATGTGTTGCCTGTGGGGTCACGAAGGATAAGCCAGTACAGTCACTGCTGAGATCTTGTCTTGCTCCAAGGACCTCGTATCTAAGCCATCTATGTTGTGTACCTAAAATGAGGCTGTGAAGATTGCTCCTGATGTGGATTCTGGTGTATATACGAGAGACTGTGGAAATGTTTGAGAAATTGATGAACTTTGAGCCTTTTAATAACAATAACAGTGCTCACTGATGAAAACAGATTAACTATTCAAAATTTGTGTGTTGCAGAACGGAGGCAAAAGTCTGGTCACCACTTGTAAACGAGGAGGGAAAGATGCATCCTTATAAGATGAATCTGGCCTCTGAGCCACAGGTAAGTACTGGAATAACTGTCTGCAAAAAATCTGTAATAATTACACTACAATCAGTGGCATTCCTCTTTTTCCTGCTTACTCCTGTGAGACAAGTTCCTGGCCTGATCCTCCAAGGAGCTGAGCATGTGCCACTCTGTGAATCATGTTGGGGATAGCATCATGCCCCATACTATCAAGAGATCATGTGGCCCTTGGAGGCCTTGAGAGACAGACTCCCTCATGGTGAGAAGCCTGCTGCTGCAGAGAGCTAATCGGGTACCATGCCATAGGTGACCTACTTGGGTCAGAGGTGTCTCCTGCCATCTGCATGCTCACACCTACCACAGGGCACAGACGGCACTGTAGAGGTGTGGCTCAGTAAGTCATTGCTACTGTGCTAAGCCAGTTGGTTTTCGTAGATAGAGAAGTCTTGAGGGGTGAGGAATATTATTCACTCTTACAGTGTTTTCTGTTGGTTTGGTTTGGTTTGGATTTTTTTCTTTTACTCAGCAAGCTCTTAGCAGTCTAGCTGTGGAGAAAGTGGAAGAGGAATACACCAGCATCTTACATTTTTATCTGTGTGGCAGATCATGCAGCCTCTGTCTAGGAAGTTGGTTTTGTAACCTGTTGGCAGCCTTGCTTCATTGGTCTGCTGCCTCTGTCAAGTAAATGTAGTAATAACAGCGATCTGTGCAAGGACATCGCCGGGGCTAGATTTAGAGGATTACACTGCAAAAAATCTACAACAACTAAAGTCAGTGGCATTCCTCTGGATTTTCACTGGGGCAATGACATGGACCCAGTGGATTCTGGCCCTAGCATACATCCCATGTGAGTCTTCTAGCAAAATAAGTAGATTGTAAAATGTTTGACTCTGCAATTAATTAAGCACTAATATGGCTGTTTCGGTTGGAAAGGACCTGAGACTAAAGCAGCACATGTGCAGCAAGACGCTGCCCAGACCTTGGCCTGGGATCTGTCCATGTTCTCTTTCACATCAAGCTGCTCTGTGTTGCTTGGCCCTAGAATTCAGTGCGGCATTCTCCAGGTATTTCGTAACTCTGCCAAGGCACAGTGTGAGACTGAGCTATTTGGACTTAGTTTGAGCTGAAGCCATGTGGTGACACCTGTCTGTGACACTGTTGAGCTGAGGTCTAGTCTGTGTCTTCTGCTGCCCAGAAAGGCTCTGCTTCAACCTTGAGACGTGGGGGCTATCTCTTGTCAAAGGAGCGGGGCAGAGTCTGCACTGAGGCTTTGCTGCAAGGATGCAGAGAGCTGTCATTTAATTCAGCAGGACACTCAATCCTAGAGACCAATTTCCCAATGCAGCCATTAGCAAGAATTAGCTAAATGCCACAAAATTAAACATAGGCCACAACATATGCCTTAAGCAGGATTTTCAGGTAGCTCACTAATTTTAGTTAACTGCAGCAAGAAACCTGCTGCTGCAGCCCCCTGTCACTCACTGCCCCACCACACTTTTCCTCCCAGTCCAGCTTGGATAGATGGTCAGGATTTAGCAGTAATGCTGGTGGGTGGAGCACATCCTGTCCTAAAGCCTAACCTCAGTCTTAGTCCTGGTTCTAGCTCTAGCCATTGGATAGATATCCTAATACTGCTAGTTTGTAACCATAGTACAACTGAATTTATTGGTAGCAACCTGTAACTGACTTGAGCAGGAGAACTTGATGTACAACTGAGTGTGGAGAATTTTGTGTTACAGAGCTTATCTCTGAGCAGTGACCATTGTCTTAATCTTGTGCTAAGAATCAACAGGTGCCTGAAAATTAGGCTTTGACCCCTTCGATGGCTGATGCTAGAAGAGTTATTTCCTGGTGTGAAAGGAACATTTAAACTCACTGAAGTCTTGCCTTTTCTTATTCTCTTCCTTTGCATTAAAGCAGATTAAATCATTTGCAGTTGCCTATGTGAGTGGGGCTTGCTGCTGTTCAGAGCACTGGGCTTAACTTTAAAGGGCTTTGCTTGCTGCATACTCAAACAGGAGTTCAGCAGTGCAAGGGGAGACGTATCATGTATCCAAACCACAAGCTCCTATTTACTCATATGGCATAACAGTGCCTGAACATCGTAATCTGCTGTGCCAAAGTGTTGTGAACACCATCAAGTTGTAAGGTTGTGAGCTTTTTTGTTTAGTGGGTTGTTTGTGGTTTTTTCCTATTTCCTTCTTCAGTAGCTGACTGCAGCAAGTAAGTTTTGTAGCAAGGTCTTTCTGCTTGGAGCATGAAATCAGAAGAGCATACTGATTACTGCCGGAGCTGTGGCAAATGTTGGCCAAGTCGCTCTGGGGCTGTCTCTTTGCAGCATCATCAGGGGTGTTGGCCAGGCGTGCTGCAAATCAGCAGCAGCAGAGTGCAGCAGATACTCTGTGTATGTATACCAACATGGCAAACTGCTATGAATTTTACCACAAAGATGCTGATCTCATTTTTCCAGCAGGACTGGTTGAAGCTGTGAGTAGAGCTGAATCTTCGAAGGCAGTGCTGAGCTGTTCAAGTTTTTTTAACTTGCTGGCCAGTGAAAACAGTGTATTTGCTTTTCTTGGCAACAGTCTAGTGCAGAACACTTATTAATTCACTTACCAAAGAAAATAGGATGTGCTGAGTCCAAGTGGTTTGCTTAAGTCCTGATCCAGGGTCCTCTGACAATGGTTCTCATTGGCTTTGCACATAGCCCTTTGAATGCAGACATAAAATCATCCGTGTGAATAGCCTTACTTCAGGCTCAAAAAAAAAAGTCTTTAAAACCCTTGCTGTAGGAATTGACTTATTCAGATGTATTACCATCTTTCTTAGAATTAGTTTGTTAGATGTTGCCTCTCCCACCTTCAATATCTTAGAAATTTTTCACGTTTGTCCACCTTCATTTTGTCTTCCTATTTTACTGATGTAGCTACTAGATCTTTGCAAAAACTCTTGCAAAGTAACTTCATTTTCACTTTGTCTCAGGAGCTAGTTTAAGAGGAACAAACTAAGAGCTTGTCTATGACTAGCTACATATTTTAAGATCCCTGCTTACATATTTTTTACCCCATTTGAAATGGACTATTTGTTTACTGTTGTAATCCGTTTGGAGGCTGATATTTGGTGACGTGCTGCATCATGCCTGTGGAAGTGTTTTCCCTTACTTGGAATGTAAGTTCAAGATACTTTTATTTGCCTTTGGAAAATAAAAAGGCATTCTACAACCTCCCATGCATTCCCCGAAGTCTTGAGTCCAAAGACTGACTTCATTGTCGAAGCTGATCTTTGCCCATGAAAGAGCTATAGTCTTATTATTATTTCATTGCCATTATCCTTATCCTTCTAAATTAGTTTAAACTGAGGCAAGAGTGATGGCAAAATTGCATTTCATCAAACGGTGCAGCAGCTTGTCGGTGGTGATGGCTCAGCAGCTGACCTAGCTTTGTTTTGGTGCCCATGGCAACATTAGAGGAAGGAAATGACAGTCTTCTTAGCATATTTACTCAGTTATTTCACTTGCACTTCTAACCCAGACCCTAAAGGTGATTGCTCAGTGGCATTTTCCCATCAAGAGCTTTTCCTCACAACAGTGGGAAAGACTAAAATAGCATGTCTGCCTCTCCCTTCTGCTTAATGTCCCTTGAGAAAAGTGGTCACAGCAAGAGAGAACAAGTTACTTGGTGACTAAGGTAATTTTAATGCTTATGATACTGACCAGAGACCAGCATAACTTCGAGTCAGCCGTGCTCTCTGGTGATCTTGGGCTAGGCAGTAAGATCTGTACCCATGTGCAGGGCTGTATTGCCCCTTGGTACAATAAACAATAAAACTGTATCCTCTGACTGTGCCAGGTCTTGTCAGACCTGGCCTCTGTCTTGTTTTTCTGTTTGTTTGAGTATTTTTGTTTTGTTTTGGGTTTTTTTTTTTTGTAAGACACAGATGCCAGTGGGGTCCAGGTCTCAGTTTTTGCCGAGTGAGCTAATGTAGGGAAAGAGCTGAGAGAGTCCAGTTCCAATGGCAGTCAGCACCAGGACTGTCTCCAAAAACTTGTCCAACTCCCTGAAGGCTATTTACCCCCTTGCAATAAGGCACAAATATTAACATCAGACCTTGAGAATGTTGGTGAAAACTCTTGGTTTGAGATGGATAGTTCAGCTCTTCTTAATCACAGAAAGTAAGGGCTTTCAAAACATAAGGGTTTTTTTAAATATAAATAACCTTCAGACAGAGGTTAGCAGCTGGAGGAGCTCTGAGGGTGAATCAGGGTATTTTTAGGATGAGAGAAACAGACAGCCACTTTTCTCTTCCCCAGGCTTCTTAAAAGTGTCTGTCCTGTGCTCATCCTTATCCTTGCAGAATGATGTCATTGTTTCTGTCTTGTGTATTTTATTTCCTTGGATACGAAGCAGGCGGGGGCTATAGAAACTGGGTGTGTGGCTGGCTTGGCCTTTGATAAGGTTGTGCATGTGTGGGCAATGCATGAAGCAATAGGTATATAAAGTAACAACACTGTTTGAGACTGGGAGCTGTGCTGGCATATCGCGACCTGCTGGTTTTGGTTAAAAGGCGTTACTGCATGGGTGTGGAATGTGTCAGGGACATGGAGGGAGAAGCTGGTCTTGTTGTTTTACCCCCCTACAATAACAAAACCCCAAACCCTTCCTAATTTATAATCAGATTTCAAAGCATTGCAAAAGATCTTTCCATAGCTGAGAAACCCCAAACAATAACAGAGGGAGAGGTGAAAGTAAAGGCACTTCTTAATACTTGTGATTGCAGCTGATGAAACATAGCATGGGGTAGAGTTTGCCATGAAGATGTCCTCTCCTGAGCTGTTGCTGCGTGTTTGGCAGAGCAGCCTCCCTCAGACACGGCAGCTGGTCTTGAGTACGGCCTTTGCTCCCTGGGTGGCTTCGCAACTGCAAGGATGGAGCTGGGAGCTTTGCCTGCTGGTCTCTGCTCTCCTTCAATGCCCACAGCACCAGAGTGCACTCACTCTCTGGTTTGGTCAGGGGCCCATTTTCTTAGAGCTGAGTAAACATTTGTACTGAGAAATGATTAATCATGTTTCCTTTTGGCGTGGCTCTCGAGGTGTGCAATCCAGCATCGCCTGCCCTGAGCTTCTGGGCTCTGACTTGAGATGCAAAAACATCTCACGTTTCTGAGGCCCTGAGAGGCAGCGAGTTTTGCTGGCTCTCTTGGCTGCTCCAGGGGCCTGTGGGGCTGTGGGGGTTTGTGCTTTTCCCCTGCAACTGCACTGTCTGATTTTTTGTTTTGTTTTGTTTTGTTTTGTTTTTTGGGGTTTTTTTGTTTGTGATGTGAGGCCAGAGTGAATCCCCTGACTCCAAGAGCTGGCCAGTCTCTAAATCACTACTGCACACCTGAAACTAGTTTTTGGCTTCAAGCAGCCCCCTGCTCCATGTTTGACCTCTCTTTCCTCCAGAGACTGCGGAGCGGTAGCCTGGGAAAGGGCAAGGGGCAGGCAGGGGAGTGAGGGTGCTGTAGTGCAGTGGCAGCGGGCCATTAGCCAGCACCTATGAGGGCCCAGCCCAACTGGATGCCTTCAGGCCATGCTGTGGGGAGAGGAAAACCCCACTTACGGGAGAGGCTGTCTGACCCCTCACATCTTGGTTTAGTTTATTTAGTGAATACAAAAAGCCTCCAGATTTTTCCTGTTTCTGGTGGTGGTGAGGTCAGTGTGGGCCTTGCACAGGATGGCCTTGGCCACGTAACTGCAGGGTAGAAGGGACCCAAGAGTCCACCCTCACCCCAGTCTGCTCCCAACCTGCTCGAGGGCACGAGGCCATGGAGGTGTCCAGATGGCTTTATGCCACTAGTGCATAGGATGAGTCCCAGCTCAGCTGGTAGAGGTGGCTCATTCTGGGCTGGCTGTCTCCCTGTCTGCTTCAGTGACAGCTGGGAATTTCCCTGGAGTCACATGCCCCGATTCCCAGGACAAAGAGGTCCAGTGATGGTAGCATTGGTGAGGAGGAAGCAGACGCCCATGCCACAAGCCACTGGCTGGCCCCAGACACAGAAGTGACAGCTGATGTAGCTGTGGGGATTTCACAGCCTGGACATCAGCATCGCTGAGGATGGCCTCATATGAGAGGGAGGAAAGGGCCATTGTTTTCCCAGATAGTTCCCTGTGACGCAGCCTGCAGCTGGTGCAGTAGGAAATGCTGATCTACTTCCTGCCCTGGCACAGGGATGTTTTCCCCATCCTCACAGCCTGGCACCTTTGCTGGCAGCTCTGTGCTGGGAGGGCTGTGGTGGCAGCGGTGGAACCCCCTTAGCACCCAGCTAGAATGGCCCTGTTGCAGTGCCTGCAGCACACAGCTGTGTCCCATCTGCCCCTGGAGGGGGCTACTGCCACTAACAGCACCTAGAAAACTCATCTGGCAGAAGATGTGCATATCTGACCTGAAGCTAGGGTCCTACGAACATTGTTTGTCCTTGGGATTGAAAAATAGCTTTTTCTGTGAGATGGGGATATTTGCAGTGGGAGCACATGGGGTTGTGCTCCAAAGCCACTTGGAGCTTGTTCTTACAGATGGTTAGTTTCAGGTAGGGAGGGGGCTGTTGAAGGAATGGCTTCATTTTCAAAGTGGAGCCAGAGTTCAGAAGCAGCTGGCAGAGAAGTCTGTGCAGTTGCTGATCTAGTTTAGCTTGGTCTAGTCACTCTGCTGGCCCCTCTGGAAATGTAACCCCTGCAAAGGAAGGAGGGGAGCAAGGCTGGTGTCTGTGCAGACAAAGCGATTGAAGTGTCATGGTATCAGTTTATAATGGTAAAATACTGCTCTTGAATATCCTACCTGGTGGCTTGGGAGCTTCCCAAGCTACCCCAGCTTCAGACCAAAATAACCGCTGCTGGTATCCCTGCTCACTGCTGACAGGGCTGGTATAAGGAGACTGGGGTAGTGCTGTGGCTTGCAGGGAGACTGAGGCAAGTGCTTCCTATTCTGCCTGCAGGTGCCAACAAAAGGTGTCTCTGACGAGATCTGACATTATTGTGCTCCTCTGTACTACTGTCAAAGAAAGAGCAGGTCATGTCCTGACTGGATAAGATCATGTCCTTTTAGCTGGTTGCCAGTTCTTCCTTTGCAAACAGACCATTGCTTACTGCACTTGCAGTCTGTGCTCCAGCCAGGGATGCTGTTTAATGCTCCTTGCCCCCTTTTACTTGTGTTGGTCCTGGGATTGCCACAGCCTTGGAGATGCTGCAAACCCTAGGCATCTCAAATGCATAGACCAGGTGCTGTCCCCACACATATGCACAGTACAACTGGGTTTTTGCACTGACATTTTCCACTTAGCTGCTGGTAGACAGGTTTTTGGGAGTGTCACTTACTTGATTTTTTTTTCCATGATTAAGTGAGAGACTATCACGTAAACACACTTCCAGGATCTGGGGCTTTAACAAAACTGCTGCACAGCACAGGCCCCAGATTGGCAGTTCTGGAAAATCCCTAGATAAATAGATTTGACAGTGAGAACATGTTATCTTTTGATCTCTGGATCATGAAGGCACTTGTTCTTTGCAAATTCCTTCCACAGCTCGAGCAGAAAGAACAGCTTGGTTAACAGGAAATGCTGGAGAATTTGGATTATCCAAATACCCTTTATAGTGTTAGTGCTCTTGTAATACTTGTCTGTAGACTCTTGGGTTTTTCGCCTTCTGTGCTGTTCTCCAGATGGGATTTTTTTGATCTTCAGACACCAGCTTCTGCACCAATTTCTCTATTTAACTGTTACAAACTCCCTTATAGTCAGTGACCTCTATACACCTGAGAGCTCCTGAAGATGTCCCAACACTTTGGAAAGCTTGACTTACGGATTTGGTGTTATTACACAGGAGAAAACCTACCAGGTGGCCAAAAGTAGGACAAAAGGTCCTATGTGGATTCTGTGCCAGAGTGTGTGTTGCAGTTCTTGGAGTCAAGGCACTAATGTGATGTCAGTCTCTCTTCTCCATGTAACTGCCCTATTTTCTCAACACTTGCAGAAAATTAAGGATCCTTGAGGCCTCCATCACTGTTCAAACTAATTTGGGCTTGGCTGACACATTCAAAGATTCAACATGCCCATGTGCATACTGGGTATGTAATTGAGACACCTTACTTTCTTAGGAAACCAGAGTTAAAAAAACCGAACCAAACTGTAAATTACTTCCCTTTCTCTAATTCTTGGTTAATGCTTAAATGTTTCTTCAATGCATGTTTTGACATGATTTCAACTTTGAGCCTATTTGACCTAAGAATATAACCCCCTTAGCCTAAACCTTCTGCCTCAGTCTTTCATGAAACCGGCTATTTATGTGCGCATCAGTAACCCTCTCCCACTCATGGCCTCTGCATGGTGGGCTAGCATGTGTATTTAGTGCTGATATAAGATAACTGTTCCCCATGGTTTGATATACATGCTAAAGTAAATTTTTTTTGCTAAACTCCATGGTTTTGCTATGGGAAAGACTATTTTCACAAGTCCTGTTATGTGGTTTGAATGAGACTGCAGCAAAGGGAGATTAGCTAATTACTCCAGGGTCTTTTTTCCTTTAGTGTGTGGGAAAGCTTCATGGCTAACATCCATACGTATTGGCCAGAAAGCCATGGGAGAGCAGGCTTGTCACTCCGCACCTGAACATCTTGATTCAAATTATTTCAAATGACTTGTAACTCATGAGAGTGTTTGGATCCATGCCACTCTTCTCCAAGGGATCCTGTGCTCTGCTTGATGCCATGAATAGCATTCAAATGCCATGAAGTGAGATGACTCCCATCTGTCAGTCTGGGAAGGCTAGCCAACTGCCTGAGGAAGTCTGGAGACAAAAAAGTGATTTAAAGAAAAATCTGTAGGGGGATTTAAGTCATTTTTTTTTCTAATGAGTGTTTATCCTGTAACTATATCTGTATCAAACAAATGCTGCGAGATGTTCGTAGGGCAGTAAAAGCTCACGTCATTGCTGTAGGAGTCAGTGCCTGTATAGAGTGGGAGTGGGAACTAGTTGTGTTAATTAGAGCTGGGACCCATGGGCCCAGCATGCCGAGAAGTGCCCTGTTTCATCCTGTGCCATTGGCTGTTAGCCCTGTATTGAAGCCAGGCCCAATCTCTACGACTGGCTGAAACATTTCAAAAATCATGTTTTGGTGCCATCTCTTAGCCCCCAGTATCTCAGCCACCCTTGTGGCTATTAGGCCTTTCTTATGCCTGCCCTAGTGAGGCCCCCGTATACTTTATCCTTGCTTTGGTCAAGCATCTTCTCTGGGGAGAAATAAGCCCTGGATGTTATCTCTGCCACAAGGCTGCTAATTCCCAGCCTGCTGAGCTGGTGATGGGGCTTAGAAATGTCCTCATTTTTGTTAGCACTGCCTGTGATTAAGAAGAGTCTTAGCTCGCATCTTACTTGACTTGGATTTGCCCCTTTTCTCATTAGATTGTAGCCTGTGTTTCTAAGTATGCACTACTACTGCTGGAAGCCTCCAGTTTGCAGCAAACCCAGAACATCTGGGTGATATCTTGTAATTCTGACACTGAAGAAGCTGCTAAAAGTTAGCTGTCACTGCCTGTGGACAATCTTTTGTATTAACACCTTTATTGTGGGAGTTTCTTGTCCCAAAATTCCAAAGTTGTTCATCAAAGACAGCTATGAACCCTGGTCTTAGCTGAAGGAGCAGAGATGCTCCAGAGCCATTGTAGTAATGACAAATTCCTTCTTTTTGGGTTGTCTTATATAAAGAAGCCAAACTTTCAGATGTCATTAAGAAGTGCTCCTCTTTTTGCCCCTCATCTTCACTTTTCCATAGAAATCAACCCTGCTCTCAGGAATTGCAAGGAATGCTTAAAATCTGTAGTCTTGCATGAGAAGGTTGGGCCCGTAGCTTACTGTAGGCTTGCAGGAGCTCCCAGGTGTGTGGCACCTTGAGCTAATACCTCTGGCAGTGTTTCTGAGCTCTTACGTTCCCAGTCTGTCAACTCTGAAATGTTCTGAAGGTCATCCTGAAGCCATCCAGGATGGGCACTCATGACATGTGGAGGATGCTCACTTGCTTTGCTGGTCGTGGTCACCTGCTCCTCAGCTGAGACCACACATGAAGGCCACCACTGCAGTGGCTGTGGGGCTGCCCTGTCGCATCCACCTGCATGCCTGAGCACCTCTGATTGTTGCCTCTGCTCCTTTGCATGCAGGAAATAAGGCACATAGGAAGTGCACACAATCGGAGTGCAGTGCCCTTCACTGCTGCCACAGCTTCTGCCCCCAGGGTGATCACTGCTCAGTACAACAGCCCGGCAGGCCTCTACTCCTCAGAGAACATCCAGACCTTCAACAGTGCGGTGGAGACAAAAACAGCACCTGGGGCCCTGGAGCCTACCAAGCCGTAAGTACCTCCCTCGCCTCCCCTCCCTCTCTGAGCCTCCAGGGAAAGGCTTCAGGAGACACGAGTTCACTGCGAGGGTACCAGTTTGTTTAACCAAGAAAAGCTCTCTTTCAGGACAAGGGAAGTAGAAGAGGTACAAGCATGAATGGTGTTCCCAGGGACAGGGCTCAGAGGAGTGGGGAACATTTCATGAGGTGCAGACATGAAATTAATGCTGTTGTGTTTCTTTGTTTAGCAGAGACCGACGCAGTTTCCGCGTGTGTTCAGCATGGCATACCAGCCCGCTGGTCTGAACAGGTGCCTGATGGCTTGTTACAAACACCCCCTAAAGTTAGTGGTTTGTGCCGGCTTCGCTGCAGTGCTGGGCAGGAAAGGCACTAGCTACTGCAGGAAGCACACCTGTCCCTGTTCCCACCTGGCCTGGGATTCATAGACAGACTCTGCCTCAGTTTGAATATTTCTGTGGTTTATTATCTAGCTTTGCTTTTCACAAGAGTTTTAAAAAGTAGCTGAAACATTCATTCCTGTGTGAGGGGTTTTATGTATGAGATTGGAAAGGGTCCCAACCGTAAAAGGGCCTGTTCATTTTTGTGTTTGCAACTGAGCCTCACCAAAGACATTATTTTATCCTAGAATTTCAAAGTTCCCCTTTTTTTATTGGAGGTAATAAACCAGGAGCTATCTGAAAACTTTCTGGCTGTGATGGTCAGGTTGCTTAACTGCCCTAAAGTCTCTGCACAGCAATATGAAACTGCCTGAAAGGCTTTGGCTATTTTTATAATAAAAGGTGGAAGACCAGTGGTTTTGGTACTACTTGGCTAAATTTCTGACTTGTGAATGGGGAGACAAAAGTAACTTCAGCCTCTGCTGTTGCAGGGTACAAAGACCTGAGATTGTGGTTTAATGTAAGCCTGAAAACTTGCCCGTGAGTGAAACCAGCTCCTTGCATTGGCAGCCCTGTCTGCAGCATGGTCCCTTCTAGGCAGTTACAGTGCTGCGGCTGGCAGATGGGCTGACAGATTGTTCCTCATTTGCTTCTGGTAGACTCAGCAGCCTCATTCAGGGGCTGGGCGAAAGCAGAGCAAGGACAAGGAAAATCTGACTTTGCATTAACCTGATGGGACCATCTGGCAGTCAGATACCATCTCTGGTCTAGTCTGGAGTCCCCTCCATGTGAGAGCGCTCCCTGGAAGCCAGGTAGATTTGGCTGGAAAATTGTAGCTGATCCCTTTCTCTTGCAGGGATCAGCAAAGAGGTGGGTTCCTTCTAGGGCTGTGGCTCACTCTGCTCCTCCTAGCAGGAATGTCCATTACCAGCCCTGCTTAATCTTGGATACATGGCATCTCTTTCATCTTTTCCTTGCTCAAACACAGCAAGTTGCAAAGGAATGCTGGGGAAACGGTGGATGAGACCTTTGATGCTAATATGCTTTTGTTTACAGAGTCATCAAAAGCAAATTAATTACTGCTGGTTTTCAGTGGGAGCCAGGGACCTCAGCCTGCCATTAAAAACCCACTGTAGTCTCCCCAGTGCACAAGCACAGGATCTGTAGGTTCTCCCTTCACACACCCTTCCAGCCGCCTTTAAATTCCTGCCCATCTGTTTTGCTGAGTTATTTGGTACATGGCTAACCTTGCTCAGGGTTTACCTGACATTTATCTGCATCCCCATCCTGCACCCTACAGATACACAGCCTCTCTGAACCCAGCATTTGATCGTGTCACTGCACATGGTGACATGACTGGAGACCTAGTCTGTGCTTCATCCTTAGAGGAGGGTGTATGGTGTAAATGCAGGGCTGTAGTACATATAGAAATACAAGCAGGTATCTCCACTGGATTTGATGTCACAAAGCAGGAAGGAGAAGCCCCGCACTGAGCACATGTGGTTTGGGATGGGAGGTGAGATTGCTCCTCAGTAGAATGCCCAGGCTAGCTTTGAGAAGAGCAGCAGTGAAGGTGGCATTCTTTGTTTGGACAGTGGGACCACAAGTGTGTGCATGGGGAGTTAGTATATAATGAAACCCCTGCTGCCACTTCTTCATTGCTTTTACAACCCATGCATTTGCTTATCAGTAGAGTGCTTGCTTTTTAGTTTTTATGTGGACACCCCTGGAGTGTGAGACCAGAGGCACAGCATTATCCAGAAGTCTTTAATGTAAAATTGTGTATTCAGTGGTGTGTCCTTCAGACAGTATTCTGCAGCTGCTTGATGGCTCGAAGTATTTGGCTTTGTTCTTCATTAATTTCTTTCTTCTTTCCTTTCTTCCTACTCTGCATTTTCCCCTCCATTTGGCAATGTAAACCTCAAACAAACTTTTAAGCAACCCTGCCTCACACTACCCGTGTGGCCGCGTGGGCCGGCAGCTGCCCATGGCCAGGGGGTGCGATGCAGGCTCCCATTGCCTCCGTATATGACCCTCTGCAGAGCTCCGAGCCGCGGCGCAGGCACAGCACCTCCTCCGGCCCCAGCCAGGTCCGAGTGGGGCCCGAGCAGCTGAAGCACGCGGCCCAGGTCTGCCCCAACAGCCCTGTGGAAGTGGAGGTGCCGGGACTCAAAGTGCTGCACGTGCAGTTCAATTCTCCCCTGCAGCTCTATTCGCAGAGCAACATCATGGACACCCTGCAGGGGCAGATCTCTTCTGTTAGCCCTGATTTCCCCAGGTAATCTGCCCCCGGCCTCTGCAGCCAGCTCAGTACATCTGCTCATCCGCATTTCGGTGCCCACGAGTCCCTCGTCCCCGTCTGTGGCTCATGGCATTGTCTGGTCACAAGAAAACAGCATTTACATTTCACCCTTTCAATAATAGTGCATGACTCTTCACAGGAGCTTCCTCTGCCTTGTGTCTGTGCCCAGCACCATGGGAAACACCCAAACATGTTTTTAGCCTGTCAGTATGTCCATTGTCCCCTGCACACCCACACAGCGGGACCTGACAGCAGCTGGTGGCTTTTCTGGAGGAGCCACCTGCAGCAGATGGGTTTGCTAAGGGTAGGACAGCGCTTTATCCTAAAAGCTGTTGTTTTTCCTGCACTCGAAATAACTTTTTTTGTTTGTGGCTGACAGGTACTACCAGTCTTTGTTCTTTTGTTTCATTGGCCATGGGTGTGTGCTGAGCATGTTTCATTTCAGGCTGAAGCAGGTACCCATGGTCTCCATCTCTGGCTGACAGCACTCAGGAGTTTGGAGCAGCCTGGCAGGCACCAGGCAGATGGAGGGACAGTCTCTGTTCCCACCCCTGCCCACTTGTCTGCAGAGGTTGCTGCAGCACAGGCTACCTCTGCCCGAAGGAGTGGAGGATGCTCAACATGCTCTGAGTAGGACCTGTGGTGAGCCTCAGCATCACAAGACCTGGGTGCTGTTTGATGTCTTCTTTGTGGTACTTGGGAATCCCTGGCCTGTGCCTCCGGGTTTTACGGGGAAGGCCTCAGTGTCAGGACGGGTGAATCAGAAAGCACGTGTATCTGTCTCGCAGGAGGGGTCCAGTCAGGGATGGATTGTGAACCTTTCGCTATGTGAACAAGCAGCTTGCAGGTGTATGACATGTGGTCCAGGGCACTGGTCAATCCCAGGGCCTCCCTGGGACAGAAAAGGACACAGCCATATCTCATAGCTCCTGAACTGCTCACAGTTCCCTTCTGGGAACCATGTGCTTCAAAGCAGAAAATCTGGTGTCCTCACCCTTTGACCCACACAGCCAAGCTTTGCCATGTGCCAGCAGCCAAGAGATAGTGGGAGGCTGAGGATTTACTCCTGCCTTGTTACTCAGTGCAGTTACTTGCTGTAAGTCACTGCTCTGGCCTGTAGTCGGTGCCATGCGTACCAGAAGCAGTCACGCTGCCAGCTCTCTGTGCTGGCCTGGAGAGCTAATGGTGCTCACAAAGGAGCCCGAGACATCAGCAACTGTTTCATAGCAAAAGGGAGTGCTCCGAGCGCTGGGCCTTCATACAGCCTTGAGATCCTTGTAAACTTTGCAAAATAGGCTGGCATAAAATAGTAAAATATCATTAGTAAAAAATAAACTCTGCTTTCTGAAGATTCTGTGCAAGGCTGCGTCTTTATGGTTTTTATTACCATCTTCTTGCCAATATTTAAGGCTCAGTGATCTAGTATTAGTCAGTGTTGCAAGTTGCCCATGGAAGCAGCGATGAGATCCAGTAATGGCTGTGTGAGTCTAAGACCCAATAAAAGTTGTTGGGGTTGTTCCCTACAAAGTTTCTACATGAGGGATCTCATGTGCATGGAAAAGGACACCAGTTGCTGGTGACTGCTGCAGATAAAGTACTTGTGTAACAGGAGGTGCCAAAAATCAGCTGGCATACAGAGACTCAGTATCTTGCAGGTACAATTTCCATGGCTGTGGCCTTGCATTTTCAAAAGATACACATGCTTTCTGGTGATGTTTTTTAATTTAAGCAGCATAGCCTTCTGCCCTGAGGTATTTTACTCTGCTGGTATAAATTCAGGTTTGATGCTTTTTACAGCCTTTCGGAAGTCTTGTATGTGCAAGTGTACATATAGGGTGCATACCTGGAAGAGCTGATCTGTATGTTTCACACTGCCACAGTGCATGGTTGAAATGTGATGGCTTTGTTTGACTCTAGTGCTTTTTAAGATGATTTATCCTTTGCTTTTTGGATGCATGTTATTGAAACATTCTTAGTATGCAAACTGCAATGAAAGGCTTCTTGCATAATATTTTACGGGTGGATAGAGCGGTAGGAGTATGTGAGTTTACATGAGATGAATGTAATGTGGAGCATGGGACATCTTCTGTCTAATAGAAGGCACATAATTATTTTATTTTGGGTAAGAGGCCTGAGTAACTGGGATTCAGGCTTCAAAGGTTCAACTGCTTGCATGTCTAATGTGCTTCCTGCTCCACTGAAAATTGCTAAAGATGGAAGCGTATGAAATTCTTTTTATGGAAATAGCATTTTATAACTTGTGATGATTTTACTTCTGATGCTTGAAGAGTTTATTATGTAGAGTAACTCCCGGATGACTCAATTGCTCATTGGCATGGAAAGTATGCAGTTGCCTCCTCAAGAAAAAGATTTCCCTCTGCAATTTAGTCTGAACCTCAGGATGTTTATGTACTTTTCATGCAATCACAGAGTGCAGGAATGGTGAAACTGAGTAGACCATATACATTTATAAGACTGCATTATAGAATTGAGCCATCAGAGGAGATTTGTCAGCTATTGCATTTTATTGTATGTGTTTTACTGCAGCTACAGAACACAAGGCAGGCAGGAAATTTCTGTGTCCTTTAGTCCATCCCTTAGTCCAGTATTTGGCAATTTAAACCATTGATTTAAATAATTCCCACTGTGTATTTGTCCAGACTATTCTCAAATCCTTTAGTTTGGAGATTGTCATGGACAGGTGAGCAATCTCCTCTGGTATTTCAGTGTCAATAGACATATTGGAAAGCTTTTCCCAAGGGATATTCTAAATATCCTCCTGGAGTTTAAGCCTATCCTCTACCCACTGGATGTGGAGAATATCCTAGAACTGCCTCCAGACTCTTTTTTTTATCCTCAAAGACCCTTCCAGTGGCACAGTGACCCTCCCTGCACTGTGAAAAGCTGCCCCTGAAGCACCTTGGGCTCTAAGTCGAGGATGCAAGTCCCTCATGACATGAGGGGTGGCAGCAGCACCTTGGGACCGCTGCACTGAGGGCTTAGTCTTAGCAGGCAGAAATCTCTGCCCTTGACCTGCTCATTAACCTTAGTAAATTAGTAAAATACTGTAAATGAGCTATGGCTCAGAGCCTCCACCTATAAAATGGAAATAGTAACACTCTCTTGAAAACCAGACTAAATTACTGCCAATCAGAGAATCTTCTAGTTAGATCCTACAGCTGTTACTTTGTAAGGTGACATTTACAAGCAATTTGTAGGGTACTTGCCAAGATTTCTTTTTAATAGAATAAACTTCACTTAGTTTGAGATTCACAGTGGTGTAAGGTAGCAGTGTAAGGTAGTTTATGCATGCAAGGAACATGCGTGGATGGCACAGCTACCACATGGGATTCCCATCTCAGCACATGAATTCTTTATCTTCCCATTAACAGAGCAGTGATTTCCTGGGCAGAAGGTTTTAGTTGCTGGAGTGTATGGTAATTGTGAAGCAGGGAGAACCCTTGGGGGACTGGCTGGGGGCAGTCAGCGAGCAGCTGCTGACAGTGGCGTGCGCAGACAGCCCAGCGTGCCAATCCCACCCGGAGCACATCCAGCACCTCCGTGTTCGTGGCCTCCTGTCGTGCGTGTGCTTTGCACGTTCATTCTTCAGTCATATGATGCATTCTGAAAGTTTTGCTAGAGGGATCAGCTTTAGTTTTCGTCTGTTTAACAAGTGTATTCTGTTTCTTCCTCAGTTTAGATCAGCATAACCAGACCCCAGGCAACATTGCCATAGACAAACAATCTGAGGTTTACAAGATGCTGCAGGAGAATCAAGAGTCAAATGAGCCACCCAGACAGTCTGCTTCATTTCTTGTGTTGCAAGAGATCTTGGAGTCAGAAGAGAAAGGTGAGTACTTACTGCACACCCGATCTGAGTGCGCTCTTCTGTTCTGCCATTCTTTGGGCTGAGTAACATTTAAAACTTCATGTTCCTTTTAGCTGTTGATTGTTCAAGCTAGCATGTAGGTGGTTTCTACAGAAATGTACAGACCTTGTCACTAATCTGATTCCTTAATATTCTCTCATTGATTAGTTTCAGTGTCTATGGGCCCATATCATTGCTTAATCATTGAGTGAGTGCTCCAGAAATAAATCCTTGCAACTTTTAGTGATGAAGAAGGAATTTTAAAAGTCACAAAACCTCCTATAGTTTCTAAAGTTTTGACACCTTTAAGATAATATTCACTGATTAAAGACCATCTTAGATTCAAGACTTTGGATGGTATCACAAGATCGTGTTCTTCAGTGAGTCCTAGTGCTTCTGAACTCCATCCCCCCACACAAGAAAAAGTATCCACTTCTGCACTGGCATGTAAAAATATGGAAGCTGGGTTACAGCAAGAAGTTCATAGCTTTTAACCTCTGAAAATTTGCTCTTCTTGGCATTCTTGATTTGACATCTGAACTTGTGCAGTTCAGAGCTATAGACTTTAAGATAAAAAGGCCAATTAACTTATTAGGGGCTAAATCATGCTCTTTTCTCCCCTTAATAAAATAAAATAAACAAATGAATGGGAAAAGAATTCCAAGAATGACCCTTTTTTGTCCTTAGGCCAGTTAAGACTCTGTCTTTTGTGTTATTAGCTTGGCAGTGGTAAATTCAGTTTAATCCAAAAAATGTCTGGTGCTGAGATATTCAGCACAAAGAGAAACAGATCAGCCAACTGCTGGTAGGTCTGAGGGATCTGCAGGGAAACAGCAAAATGAAGGAAATAAGGAAACAATAGGAAGAAAGAAACCAGGATCATGGAGTCTTTAATATGCTGTTAAAATACCTACCTGAAAGCATCTTTTAAATATTGAGTGTTTGTAGCTTGCCCTCAGGGTTCAGTTCCTGCATGGAAGGAGTAGCCAGGACTTCTCACGAAGCCAAGGTCCTCCCCTGTGCTTAGTAGTGGTGAAGAAGAAGCAAAAGCCTCTGTGTTTTATCTTTCTTTGAAGATTTGCAGCATTGTTGGGATTCTCTGGCACAAGGTTTGCCTGCCCTATCACGACTGGGATAGGCTCTGGCATTATTCCACAGTGAGCTGATAATCCCCCATGGCCCAGCCTGCCGTGCTCCGGCCAGCATCAAGCACACACTGCTGCGAGTCAGATCGTTCTGTGTGATAAATGGCACATTGGATGGCGGCTTCTCCCGGCCTGGCTCCAGGCAATGGCTTGTGAATGGCAGCTGTGAGCCATCGCCCCAGCTGGGACAAGGCCCTTGGGGCATCACTGACTGGGCTTCGCTGACTTACACTAGCTGAGAGCCTGGGCCAGACACAGCGGCCAAGTGTGGGTGTTTGGAAGCAGCACGGCTGGTCTTTTAAGACCTGACCCTGTACTCAAAAGTGGAGAGTGTTCCACTGGGTGGAACATGCCATGTCTCCTGTGGGTGTTTGATTAAGAGAGATGTAAAAGTGTGCTGTCAATGTTGCTGATAAGAGCAAAGTGCTGGTTGAGGCAGAGGGAGTGAACAGAAGGGATAGGGCAGAGTCTGAAAATGTGATTGCTGCTGCTTGCTTCCCAGTGAGGGTCACTTGTAGCAACTCTTGGAGGGCAGGTGCTTCTTGCTGTGTTTGGAGGGTTAGGGAGCTTGTACCTCTGGACCAGCATCTCGACGGAGGTGAGTACAAATCTCTGAGCTGAAGGCTGCCCTAAAGGCAAACCAGTGCAGCATCACCTGCCCCACAGCTTAGGTAGGCAGTTCCTCCCTTTTCCTTCAGCTCTTCTATCAGTGACGCTGCTCTGGGCTGTGGTGAGTCCTTGACCTTGCTGGTCACCAGGGTGTGTCTTTGGAGGGTTTTTCCACCTCTTGCACCGGAAATGCCCATTGCAAGTGTGCTCGTGGTTTGATACTGGTCAGAAGGGTTTCATTAGTGTCCCTCACAGTCCAAGGTGTTTCTGGTGAAATATCATGGGAGTCTCAGCAGCCTCCTTGCCTTGTTAACTGTGGAACCCCTTGGAAAAGTCATATAGATAAGATTAATCCCATCATTGGTGTCATTTTATAAGAAGCTCCTTTTTCCCTGCAGACACTTAAAGGCTTGCCTTGTATCCCGCATTTAGGATCCACTGCTGGTTTAGGCATCCAGGTCAGCACATGTGTCCTACGGAGGCCCTGCAGGAATTCTCTGCCTGAGAGAAGTTGCATTAGGGAGATACCTGGAGCATGCTATGCAACAGCAGGGGAGTGCAAGGTTATCCCCAGTG
The DNA here is from genome assembly GCA_013397775.1 of Eulacestoma nigropectus. Taxonomy (NCBI): domain Eukaryota; kingdom Metazoa; phylum Chordata; class Aves; order Passeriformes; genus Eulacestoma; species Eulacestoma nigropectus. The sequence goes on along the minus strand of VZTE01005383.1, from coordinate 1,381,243 downwards.
TCCCAGGGCTCTACAAGAAGGAGTTTGTTAACCATATCTTCCAGGAGTCTTGGGAAAACCAGCTTCACTGTAAAACAGACAGCAGACTGGAAAAGGACTTTGACAGTCATCCCTAGTCTGCCAGGACACCCATCTCTTTCTGACCTCAAATGTGGGAATCAGCTCGACCCTGAGTGTGTGATCAGGACACATCAGGCAGACTCCAGTGCTGCTAAGGCTGGGGCTTTGCTTTGCTTTGCTTTGTGCATCTGTGCATGTCAGACACATCAGCTGAAGTCTGATGGGCTTTTAAGATGAGAAGATGCTCTCATCTGACTGCCCACCATCTCAGGCCCCCACACTTCCAGGGCCAGGTTCAGCTGTGTCCCTCCTCTCCTTCCTCCCCACACATCCCTAAATCCCTGCCAACTTTCCATGCATGAATCCCTGCCTTAGAGCTGGGGTTAAAGAATATCATGCCCCCAGCAGAGCATCTGCTTGGGAGGAACAGCCTCGAGCCACGCATCTCACATGCTCTGAAGCACTCTCCTTCCACCCCCAGGAGACCCTACCAAACCATCTGGATTTAGGAGCGTCAAAGCCCCTACCACAAAGGTGGCCTCATCGATTGGGAATGCCCAGAAGCTGCCCATGTGCGACAAGTGTGGATCTGGCATTGTGTAAGTAAGCCTGTCCCTGGGGTTGCTGGTGAGCAGCCCATGCCTGTGCCAGAGGCTGAGGTGCTGCACCCAAACAACTTCACTTACCCACATCCAGTGCATCCAGGAGAATCAAGGCACATTTATTCTCACCAGCTTTAGTAACACTAACTTTGCAATTCCCTGCAGTGAGGCAGGAGTTGGGTTGCCATCTACAGATCTGTATCAGTGGAAACCGGAGCAAGTCCTTTTGAGACAAACCTTGAGGCAGTTGTTGCTGCAGTATTTTGCTTCTTACCTGATATCTATTTACTGCATTTGGAAACAAAACCACCTTTCTATTCAGGGCCTGTGTATTTAATGCATTTCCTGTCTCGGTGCTCCCAGGCGTGGCATGGAGACTTGCCTTGGTGGTCAGAGGCGGTGGGGACTGCAGAGCTGTGTTCTGCTCCCCACTCTCCTCTAAGACCTCACACCTCCACTGTGTCTATGCAGACTTTTTTTTTTTTTGTCTTTATGTGGGTAAAATCCAGCTCCAGCAGACCTGGGGTTTGGGTTTGATACAGAGCTGCTGTACCGTAAGCGTGACCACATGAGGGACCCAACCTATGTCTTCAAGCCGTTCAGTTTTTCAACCTCAAATTCTTCCCTGCAGCCCCCTTAACTTAACAGTTGACTACACAGCAGTCAAGTACTGGTAGCCAAACCTGCACTGTCATGGAAGAATTCGGATTTCTCAAATGCTGCCTATCTATCAAATTGTTGCTGAGACTTGCTACACTGTGATTGCATGGTCTTGGCATGCCTGGAGCATCTGGACCAGCAGAGAGATTACAGAGGCAATCCACACCCTGTAAAATATGAATCAGAGACAAACCCTGTAATTATTCTACCAGCTGGGTAGGTCTGGAGAGAAAGCTCAAGGCCCTGAATAGCACTCAAAACTAATGAATTACAGAAAATAGAGATGGCTGCTGGAACAAAATAATACTGGAAAATTGTTGTGTTGGGGCTGATGGTAGTTAACAAATTGCTGTGTAGTTTTTGTAGTTTTCCTAGTCATCTGTTGGGTTAAGCTGTGAAGTCTTCCAGTAAGAGCTGGCCCACATTTGGCTGGATCTGTTCACTGCAGCTCCTGAGCAGCTGTGTCTGATATGAAAACCAGAATCTGGTCTCTGTGCTTCTCCCACATGTACTTGGTATATCATTCACTAGTGAAAAGGCAGTGCTGGCTGTGCAGCCTTCATCCCTGCAGTTCTGCATTTGTTTTGCCATCCAGTTGGTTTGTACCTGGATTTTGCTCCCCTAGATGGTCAAGCTACTGCCTGCCATTTGATCCTGGGCATTTGAATGCTGTTGTGCCATCTGCAGCCACCAGCTAAAGATACCATCACAGTAATTTTTGCCACCACAGGTGATAGGACTGTCCCTGTGAAACTTAGGCGGGGCAATGCTGGGAGACACTTTCTAGAGGAGAGTTGCCATGCTAGCACATGCTGGGTTTCTGAAAATGCTGTTAACATCTGCCTGACCAGAGGTAGGGCCTGTACTTTGGCTTGTTAGGAGCAGAAGAAAACTTCACGTTCGGGACTGGTGTGGGTCTGGGCTGGGTGGGAGGTGGCTGAGGAGGAGAGAGACAGTGGTGGGCACTGAGGGGTGCTGGTTCCTTCCCCAGAGGGATGTTTGTGAAGATCCGGGACAAGCAGCGCCACCCCGAGTGCTATGTGTGCAGCGACTGTGGCACCAATCTCAAGCAGAAAGGACACTTCTTTGTGGAAGACCAAATCTACTGCGAGAAGCACGCACGGGAACGGATGATTCCCCCAGAGGGCTACGAGGTGGTCACCATCTTCCCAAAGTAAACCCTGCTGCTCACAAAGTCACTGTGGATGGTTTATCCTCTGCTGATTTTCCTTGGAAAGCATTATCCCTACCCCCTGCAGAATCTTTGCAATAAGGAATGCTAGGCATGGCTTTGAATTTCCTTGTCATTATTAATCCTGCATCTGTTCACATGAGATGTCACCAATTGTTCAACATTCTTTTCATCCTCTCTTTCACTGTTTTTTTTTTTTTTTTATACATAGAATTATTTTTTCCTTCATTGTGCTGTCAATCACACAGGAAAATCAGAGGCCAAAGTCAGATTACAACTTTTTGCTGTGTTCCAGTTATTTGCCATCTCTTTGCCTTCAATAAATGGGGTGAATCTACAAGGCAGAAGTGTCTGCTTTCTGCTGTTTTCCTTGTGCACTGGATTGGGGTTCCCTGGGCAGCAGAAGAGGTGCCCAGTCCCTGGCTCTGTTTATCCTGGAGAATAGTGGGAACGATTTACAAGTTGAGTCAGACTGGTCTTGCTGCCAGCTGAGCTGTGAGCAGCTGCCTGCTGGCACCCAGCAAGGGGCAGCTGGGCACAGCCCAGCCTCAGAGCAGACTGGTGGCCTGTCCCCAGAGCTGCCTCCTCTGTGTCCAGCACTGCTTCATGATGATGGGACTGGGCATGTCAGTGCTTCCTGCTACTGTATCACCCTAGATGCCCCTTTGCTCCCCACAGTCACAAACTGAGCTCCATGAGAAAAATGATCACTTGATGCTTGCTGGAAACCAGAGAATCCTGGAGGGAAGAGTGGAAGGTTTGAGTGGCCACAGTCCCTGTTCTGGCTCCCCCTGGGGGGAAACACGTGTTGCTGCCCAAGGCATCACCCTGGTCCTAGTGCTGCTGTGCACAGCTTCTGGAGGATGCCTTTGGGGGCAATGTGGGGAGGGGGGCACATTCGTCTTGTGCCCTGGACGAGGGGCTAACGGTGCCTGAGCAGCAGAACCTCCACCCATGTAGAGCACAGAGGAGGCCTGCAGTGGTTATTTCTCACACTTCTAAATGAGATGCTGGCTGTTCTTACTAGTGTAAAAATAAACGGTTTCTAAGATGTGTTATCTTTCCTTTAAAATGAATTGACGATGGTTGAAATGAGCAGGGTGGGTTTGTAGCTGCACACAGGCCCTCTCTGGCCAGCACAGGGCCCTTGGAGTTAGTGGGTGCATCTGCAACAGCTACAGACAGCGTCATGTCCCTACCATGGAAAGTCCTGTCTGTGGTCAACCATGCTGTACCGCTGTGCCCTGTATTTCCTCTCCTTCACAATGAATCACACCACAGCACAGCTGCCTTGTAAGAAAAAAAAAAAAAAAAACACAAACAAAAAAAAACAACCAACAGAAAACAAATCAAAACACCCAAGCTCAAACCAAAAACNNGATGCCTGAAAAAAAAAAAAAAAAAAAAAAACCAACAACAAAAAAAAACAACCAACAGAAAACAAATCAAAACACCCAAGCTCAAACCACAGATCCAAATCCAGTCCTCATCTGAGGTAAAGCTGACTTGTCACCAAGGCTCTAAGCCTCCCACTGTTCAGATAAACTGTGCAGCTTTGGGGCAGGTTGGGGAGAGGACTAATTCACTGACCCAGCTAAATTTAGTTCATCCCCTCAGGCTCCTTCTATGGGCAGAGGCAAGCAAGCAAGGCTGCCATAGCTCAACCAGCAAACTTTGTTTGGCTCATCCCTGGGAAAAGCCTGGCTTCTCAGTGCCACTGGCACGCGTCAACACGCACCTGCACAAACTCCAGATAGGTAACACAAGCAGCTTTATTTTTCGTGGTGAGAGTGGAGGGTTTTTTGGTCAGCTGAGATGGCATCTCCCCTCACTGCTGCTAATGGGGGTTAATTCTCTCCCCTCCACAGCACACTTCCCTAGGGAAAGGCTGGCTGTGCTGCTGTGCTAGACTGCACAAAAAAACAGTGCAGTGGTGGGAAGCACAGACCTGCAGAGGTGAAGGAGTGACCCTGTAGGCACAAACTGCTCTGGCTGTATTGTGGTCCAAGTTTCGCTCTGCTGTGGGACTGTGGCTGCTCCATGCCACCCGCTTTCTCAGCTGGCTGGGGACTCAGGGTTCCCCCAGGAAAATGCCTGCTGCCAAGGCCATCTGGATCACCGTGGCCCAGCCCCGGAGCCTGGGCTGAGCCCTCCAGTGCCTGCAAAGTCACTACATTCTTTTGTACACAAACGACTGTCAGCAAAACAGCTGCTCTTGTGTTGGGGGTGAGGCCCATGCCTGGCATTTCCCTGCCCTCCCACCCAGCTCCATGCTGCAAACGGGTGACAAGCCCTGCTTTGTGCAGGGCCACGCCGGCCCAAGCTCCTGCAGCCAGGCTCGCAGCACAGCTGGCAAAACTGATTGCGTGGGGCTCGATGCAGGAGTCGGGGACTACAGAAGATTTGTGGAGTAGTGTGGAAGTGTAGGTTTCTAACGTGGATACCAGAGCTGATCCAATTTATTACATGGGAACGGGTTAGCTGGGGAAGTTCACATTTGTTACTTGAGGACGCTGTATCTGGCTGAGAAAAGGAATGTAATAATCTTTTATGATGCAGGGCAAAATATTTGACAACTGCAGTGTTCAGTGTAGTCTGACTTTCCAGATTCCTCAAGAGTTTAACAGTTGGCATCTGCAGTCTGTCAACAATAACAAAATAGGTTAAATAGGGTCACTCATGCCTTGCAACCACACTGAGCTGCCTGCTTTAGAAGTTAACAATAAAGTAAGGAACACATAAAAGGTTCCTATGTGAAGCGTGTTGGGCACTTGGTGAGTGGGTGAGCATCCTGCCAGAGGGACTGTCTCACGAAGAAGCAGCAGCACAGCACAAGGCACAATCTGTTATTTTTAACACTGATTACTTCAGTTTCCATTTGCGATCCCTCCCTGCCACTGCCACGCATTCCCTTTCTCCTTGTGCAGTGGAGCCTGTGCCTTCTGCTCCCTGATGGCTTGTGGGATCCCACTCCTCAGGCACAGCCACAGCCACAGCAGGAGTTGCAGGCCATGGCAGGCTGGAGAAGAACGCTGGTGTAGGACACAGTAGCAGATCTCCCTCCACAGCTGAACAGGAATCACTATTTTTAAAACTCTTGACACAGTTAAAAAGACCGTGCTGGTGGCAGTGACTTGACAGAGCTGGCCCCCAGGAGATAAAGCTGACAGAAAAGGGTTAAAAACCCCAACACTACCATCAAGACAGACCTCTGTCATTTCCCTCTTCTCACAGGCCACACCATCACCACGCTCATGCCAAGAAAACAGCACTGAGCAGCGTGGCCAGTTGCTCCAGCTCACACATTTAAGTTTCATTTGCTAATGGCTCAGATTTTTGTCAAGGTAGAGTCTTGGCAGCTCAAACATCATCTCTGCTAAGGCAGGTAAGTAAGAGTACCCAAAGGATGGCATGTGCAGAGTGCATTTCAGTGCTGGTGAAATGCCATTAAATTGATTCTAACGTGTGAAATTAAGTTACCACACATTATCTTGTCATCACCTGGAAAAACTAGGGAAAAAGAAAACCTGCAAAGAGACACACAGTAGTGACACACTACCAAGCCAAGGCCATTTCTTTCTGTCCAGCACTCAAATATCTGCAAACACCAACAACAGGAGAACAAGAGCTGGATGTATCTGGATGCAGCAGGGGACAGAAGCACTGCTTCCAAGTCACCAGGACAGATCTATTGTACCAGGGTATCTCACCCCCCACAAGATCTTATCTGTTGTTTGTTAACAGATAGATAAGCAGGACAAGCTGTCTTGTAGTGGGTTATTTTGGCACCATGGGGTTAGTTTAACACTGGCCTGGCATCTCCCAACTGCCAGTAAACATCTTGCTGTCAAAGTGAGATCTGGAAATATACACTGGATTTTTGACCGACAGGCACCTCACTTTATATATAGAAGTGACTTTCTATATAGAAGTGACTATAGAAGTGACACCTAACTTTCACAAAGCAGAATCTTCTATACGTTTCCTTGGAAATCTGTGGAGTTTCTCCCATCAGCAGGGACGCTGCTTCACAGTTACTGCTCAGGGGGAAGTGAACGATTCTGCACGTTGATCGTCATTTTGTGGATAAATTACATTTGACTCCTCACCAGTACTATTTCTTGTGCCAGCTTTAATATAGGTACCTTGATATCATGCACTATGTTATGCTGTAATCTACTACCAGTCCTTCAGTTTTATACTGTGGAGTAAGTAATTCTGATTAAGATCTTTTGTCTGTTATCTTGTCTGTTTAATAAATAATTCATTTTTATAAATAGATCTGATCTGCTGTCACTAGAACTTGCAAGCCAGAGTAACTCCTTAAACTGTTGCGAAAATCTGAGGCTAAGACAGGGCTTGTCTGAAGCTCCTACTCCTCCAGTGACGTCTGTGCTTCAAGAATTTGTCTTTTATTCCACTGAAATATTTTCTCTCTCTACAGACAATCAAGGCAACATTATTTCATGCAGAACAATTTGAAACTGTCAGCACCAACCGCCCCCCACCCCATGCATCCTCACACTGTCATTACTGCATTTCCTTGTGGTCTCTTCCCCACCTCTCTGTAGGAGCAGGCTGGAAGGAAGGCTGCGTTCTGAAACACCAGCACCCTTCAGAGCACGCCCCACTCTGCCTGTAGGCATTCAGTGCTCAAATGCTGGACTGCTCCTTCAGACTCAGGTGTACAGCAAGCACACTCATTACTCTTGACAGCAGGAAGAAGAAATGCAAGATCATACTAAGAAGATACCATGTTTGCTTTAATCGGTGACATTTGTAGTACTTTTGGAGCCAAAAAATAATAGGGATGAAGAGATGGGGCTCCTCTGTGACAACAAGCAAAAAATATGCACTGTTTTCACTTTTTGAAGGTGGGCTAGAAAAGCAGCCACAGCCTCTCTAAATAACATCAAGCCCCCTACACAAAAACAGTAATAAACACTGCATTTCCCCAGTGCTACCATTAGCATTAATGCTAGCTTATGCATTTTTAGGAAAGCAGCAATTATTAAATCCTACTTGTGCTGGCTCTGGGGTAGAAACTCTTATTTTGCACCATATCACCCTGTAATAGGCAGGTTAAGCAGGGTAGATGAGTCTTCAAAAGTTACTGTAGCCTGTGTGGGAGCAGCTGTCACTTAGTATTAAATCTTTAACAGGACTAGGTTGAGATACAGACAGTTGAATAGGGAAAGCAAAAGCCACACACACAAGCAAAGCAAAAAAAAGGAATTAATTCACTGCTTCCCATGGGCAGGCAGGTGTTCAGCCACCTCCAGGAGAGCAGGGCCTCATCATGCATAATGGTTACTTGGGAAGATAAACAGTGCCACTCCAAACATCTCCCCTTCCTCCTTCTTTCCCCTGCTTCACATACAGACCATGATGTTATCTGGTCTGGAATACCTGTTTGCCCAGTTCAGGTCATCTGTCCTGGCTGTGTCTCCTCCCAACCTCCCATGTACCCCCAGACTCCACCAGCATGGCAAGTGGCCTTGGCTCTGTGTAAGCCCTGCTCAGCAGTAACAAAAACAGCTCTCTATTATCAACCCTGTGCTCAGCCCCATACCAGCCACTGTGGTGGTACCGCAGCCAAAACCAGCACAATCATTTATTCTTAAATCTTGTAGTAGATCTTCACTAGAATTAAAGGATGCATGAAGGAGACTAGCACAGTGTGTGAATGTAACATGGAGACAGCACATGCTGGACTTTGTATTACTCAGGCTAATAAGTAACTGAACAGAAAAATTAGAAACTTTTGTCTTCAGCAATTACCAACAAAACGGGGCTTGCACCAGGCAAAGGTCAAAGTCAGCCTACTCATTAACAGATTTATCTGTTCCCTTAGAGGGAAGTATAAATAACTCTTGCTACTATCAGGTATCTTTCTCTTCATCAGGCCAACAGACTAATAATGATCATAAAGTGAATGAAAACTGGTTTCTGAAGTCTGAGTAGGCAGAGGGTTTTTTCCCATGTTATCTATGCCATGTTAACTAGCACAACCGCAACTGTGACAGCTCCAGCTGCAATTCCATGACTGGAATTTTAAATGACACCTAAATGATATTTTCACAAACCAAAGCTGAAGGTTTAAAAGCTGCCTGATTCATCCAGTGCTGTGTCCAGTTCTGGGCCCCTTGCTACAAGAAGGACACTGAGGTGCTGGAGTGTGTCCAGAGAAGGACAACTAAGGTAGCTAAGGGTTCTGCAAAGGGAAAGTGCAGAATGTCTGTGTGGGTGTGTGAAGGCCAAGGAGTACTTTCTGCAAAGGGAAGGGCAGTAAAGAGGTAAAGGATATTACTTGTATATTTAACTTATAGGAGTTAGCTGTCAGCAAGGGTTTTCAACTTAAAATCATAAAATCATTGGGACTTTTGAGACTGAGTCCAACCATTAGCATGGCACTCCTGGATCGACCACTGAATCATGTCCCTAAGTGCCACATCCACATCTTTTAAATACCTCCAGGGACAGTGACTCCAATCACTTCCCTGGGCAGCCTGTGCCAGTGCTTGACTTCTCTGGTGAAGAAAATTCCTAACATGAAATCTCAACCTTTCCTAGTGCAACTTGAGGCTGTTTCCTCTTGTCCTATTGTTTGTTACTTAGGAGGAGACCAACACCTTTTACAACCTCCTTTCATGTAGCTGTAGAGTGATAAGGTCTCCCTTCTCCAGGCTAAACACTCGCAGCCCCCTCAGTCATTCCTAAGACTTCTGCTCCAGACTCTTCAACAGCATTGTAGCTCCCCCCACCTGCTTCAAATGGGCAACTCAGCTGCACAGGCTGACCAGCAGTCAGTACACAGGTAACGTCTGCACCAGAAAGATTAGGGCTATTTTAGGCTCACTGCTTTTTGGTTTCTGGGTTTTCTGGTTTGGTTTGTGTGTGGGTATTTTTCTGTTGTTGTGTGGGGTTAGTTTGTTTTTCTTTAAATGTATGACGCTGGCTAATGTGCTAAATAAAGAGGAAAGTGTGAATTAATGGACACAAGATCAGCTTCACTTACTTAAGAAGCCAAAATCCACAGACTTTTAGAACAAACCAGATATTTATTTAACCAAAATAATTTGCAGAAGTTGAAAACAGAAGCTACACAAATGGCTTTAACAAAGGCGCACATTCTCCCCCTCCCAAATAAAACTATAATTGACACCGTATTTAAAAAAAAAAAAAAAACCAAAAACAAACCAAAAAACGGTGGTTTAGGACTTCCACAGGAAGATTTTTTAAACAAATTTCCCAGTTTACACCACTGAGCATGAGAACTAGCTGCAAATGTGAAACATGCTCATTGGCTTAGTCCTCTATAAAAGCCTACTAAAGCTAAAACTATCACCTGCATTGTACTCTAGAACATGTTAAAATTCACTGGAAGAACACAAGGGATTTGAACAAGGCCTTAAGGGAAGTCAGCATCAAGGACCAGTAAGCGTAAGTGACATCTCTGGAAGATCTGTAAGACAACTTAGAGGCCACATTTGCATATTAAAACACGCATTCTGTATTGGACTCTGATGACTCTTCTAGGACTTTGAACACACCCATTTTTTCCTTTTTCATTTTTTCAGAGGTCTTCATTTGATCTAAGATTAAAACAAATCAAAAGTCAACAATAACAGGAAAACAAGTTGACAAAACCATTTTGCTCCTTCATCAACAGCTAGCTACTAGAAGTTTGTGTTTGAAAATATTTTTCAGTTGTATGCTTTTAGAAAAAAATTCCAACATCTCTGGCTAAATGTGAATGGAGAAAAACAATTCTAAAAGCTGCCTGAACTAGTCTCATTTTCCTGAGAAAAATACACATAAAACCTTTTTAGTGAAGTTACCAGGAGAAACATAAAGTTACAGCACTGATAAGTAATATTCTTTCCAAAAATTCAAAGACCTGCAACTTGTTTTCCTGGTGCTTGCAATCACTTTGTTGCCTTTCCAGTGAATATTAAGCTAAGGAAAAATTATTATCTTTATATAAATTTAATAATTATGGCTTACCAGGGTGGGAGCTGGCATTTCACTTTCCAAAGCATTAACTGCAGTTAGCTATAGCAAATATTCAGTATATGATGCTAGACTAATATCTTTGTATTAACATTTTTTGACAACTTTATTATACCAATTTTGCTTAGCATAGCAAAGAAGATAAAAAGCAACCACATAAATATGATGCACACTAATAACACAAGATAAACAGCACGTTCTTGAACTTTAGAAATCAGGTTGTTTCAACAGTCTGAACTTGTAAAGATACAGTTATTATATTACCCATGCATCAAGAATAATTTTCCATATTATCAGTCAGTTAACTGAAATAAGCAGTTTTACAGAACAATGCCTTACATTTTTTTCCTAAATTATCTAAAATATAGCAAAAGTTTCCTTAGGCAAATTCATTTTACACAAACTACACACAGCACACTTACTTAAGGCTAAAATTTTTACTTCTAAATTCTGTAATGACTAGGAGTTTTTTCCTATATCTATGCTCAGAGTCTTGTTCTGCTAAAGATGCTGAGGGGAAGCATACTAAATCTACTAATCATACAAAAGCATTCTAAATCTATGAACTGGACAAGAATTTTTCCTCTCAAGAAAGTTAAGGGGTTGTTTTTTAATATCTTGGTCTGATCAAGCACTAGAATTTGCAGACAACCTCAAAAAAGAGTTGTGGTTTGGTTGGGGTTTTTTTGCAAAATAGCTGATCCACTGACAAGCCATGGGAACTCTGAAAAGTTTCTTTTCCCCAAATGTTAGACTTGACTTCTTTCCCAAAAAAAAGTTAGACAATGTTACACAAATTTAATTTTGAATGACGACAGTATCAAAATATGTTTTTAAAAAGTTTGCTGGAATAAATCTTTCCTGAGGACAATTTCTATTTTGATCAATTACAGCAACTCTCCTTGAAAGCTGCTTTGCAGAACATCTCCTAATCTATGCTTGTCATTCATGCTCAGGGCACACAATGCCTGAATGTGGTTTTCTGGAATACTTTTGTTTAAGTTCTGTTATTTCTTCTCCAGCAAACCATATTGAAAATGTCAGCAAAGGGACCAAAGGGTCCTTTGTCAGATGAACAACACAGCTGTAGGGAAGTGAAGCTGTGGCAGCTTTCTACATACAAAGACACTTTACAAAATATGAATTTACTGTTGAACAAATATAAAGAATTAGTATAAAGAAAAAAGTATAAAGAAAAGTATAAAGAAAACATGAAAACTAAGACTTACCAATAAGATCACTTCTATCCAAGAGTAACTCTAGATCTTTATCACTGATTACTTTTTCTTTAGATCCTTTAACCTCTCTGTTAAAGAAGAAATAATCTCTCAATACAGATAAAAGCAGGTTAGTATTGCATAGATGTCAAGTTTTCCAATGTAGCAGAATCCCTAGGACATTCTTTCCTCTATCCAGATCCACATACCACTTCATAAGACAAGAGAGCTCTTGACAGCTGCTTCCAAGTTACAAGTTATAAACTCATGGTCCAAGAAAATATGAAATCTGCATACCTCTCATAGTCTCTGGATTTCAGCAATTCTATTAACTCCTGAGGGTCCAGGCAGCTTTTTGACTGTGCTAGACCAGATTTTCCACCTTTAAACTGATCTGTAGAAAGAATAAATTTGAAGAAAGCACACAGAGACTTATAATATCAAAACTAATGCTACGTTTCATTGTTTTAGCCCTCAGATAAACACACCTTACACTAATAGTGACAAACTCAGAGGTACATGAAGGTTTGCATGCAGGCCTTTCACTTTCCATAATGTGTTTGTATGTAGATACATTTGTAGTATGCAGAATAACTGATTGAAATACTAATTCAACATGCACACAGGCACACAGAGCAGAAAAGCCATTAGTTCTACTTACAGTAAAAACATTGTAAATAAAGTTAGATGGTGGATGCTGAAGTTTGTTCCCTTTGTATTGTAAGCTGGTTAAAACAAAGTAAGTAGTATTAACCACGAGACAGGAAATATGTGAAAGATACGTGGTTTGCAAAGAGAACAGCCTCTGTTTAATGAAATAGACAGACACGACAAAATAATACCCCCCTGACACAGGTTGCTTTTTTGAGACTCTGCTAGCACCTATGTACAGCAAATCTGGATGTCAGTCCAAGTATAAAAAACATTATACAAGATTATTACCTAACCAAAGCTGAGCATGGATGAAGTCACACTCAGTCTTGCACATTTCAAAGGAGACTGGCAAGACTTGCTGTTCTGTGCCAAGTTTCCTCCGTTTTTATCAACATATGTACCCATTTTATTAATGTGTCTTCACTGATTCCTTTCATCACACTGCTCTTCTTTCCTGTAACTTGGTTTCAGAAATCCTCCCTACATTTTTTTCCCCCATCTCCCTTCAAGAACTCTTGAGTTTATCTGTGAAGTGCAAATCAGATTCAAGTTCCGGAGTGGTCCGAGCTATAGGATTCTCTCCCCCATTAACATCTACAGCAGTGATACACAGGCTCCAGGTCCTTTCATCCATTATTAGTGATGCTGTCTCTCCCTTTTAGCTTTCAGTGTTTCACAAACCATATGGTATTAAATTAGTGCTGTGCAGGTCTCAAGCTGCTGTAATAGTGACACAAAAAAAAATACAGTTTCCTAAGCAACTTTCTTCAATGTAACAGAAGCGCAAGATGGAAAGCCAAAAAAAAAAAAAAATTTAAAAAAAAAAAAAATCGCTGTTTTGTAACAAATTCCAGGTCTTAAGCTCCAGTATTTGTACTGTATATACCCTACATGGTTAGTTTTGTGATAGTCCTTCCTCATTTACATCTTAAAAGTTCCAACACTTTTTAGATATTCAAAATAACAGGATCCATAACATCAGCGTTACATTTACACAATTAATCCAAAGGTTCCTGAAGGGACACCCCTACCTAAGCTGCAAGATTTACATGGGATACACCAAGAGATGCCAAGATAAATATTGAACTTATTGCAAAACTGAAGGCATTGACACTTAGCTTCCTTCAGTACAAGTAGTCCCAGGCTCCAGTGCTACCTTAGTATGTGGCAGTCATCTATTAGAGCCCATTCTGTGCTTATGTGCTCTTGTGTGCTTATCATGCTGCTTGGGTTTTAACTTCAGTTTGGACCATAATCAAATCATTAAAAAAACCAAACCAAACCAAACAAGTGTATTGGTCAATAACATGCCTATAAAGAGGCAGATCTGGCAGTCACACCAAGACAGCAGTAGCAAAAGATTACAAAGAAAAAGGCTAATGCTGGGATAAAATAATTATCAAAGATTAGCTAACATCATCCAGAACCAGAGGCAAACCACAGCTTAGGCTTGACAAGCAGTGCACTGTGCAGCAGACCACTAGAGGTGTGGCCTTTTTGCCCCTTTATGCCCTCATGAGAAGGCTTTTTTTCCCCCTCAGTATGAGAGTACAAGAACGATGAGAAGTTTTTAACCTCCTTTGACGTTTGATATAAAACTAGTTATGGTTCAGAAGCCAAGTTATAACAACTGCAATTCTTCAAGAGAGCTTAATGTTTGGAAATTGCTATATACAAGGAGCTACAGTCCAAATGTCACAAACAGAATAAGCTACAGAAGCAAAACAGGATTCCTATAGGATCTGTACAAGAAAAATTCATCCCCAAAAGGGACATTTCAAAGCAATCACATTCTAAAGACTTTTGAGTATGACTGGCTATATAATCAAGAACACCACAAGAATCACCATTGTTCTGTACATAAACCCAAGGACTGTTGTTCTGTTCAGCACTGGCTAGTGGTTCAAACAGGACTTGTCTTCTGTGGTTATAACATACTGGACAGAGGCAAACAAGATACTGAAATTTGTTACAGCTTGAGATTTAAAGAGGCGACACACGTTGACATGAAGTCCTAAGAGAAAGATACTAACTTTTGTGGATAATGAGCTTCTCCAGCTTCCTCTTGGCAGCAGCTCTCTCCACAATTTTCTGGTCAATAGTATTTGCTGTCACAAGACGATAAACAACTACTGGCTTTGTCTGACCAATTCTGTGACACCTGTCTTGGGCCTGCAAGTCCGACTGGGGGTTCTGAGCAGATAAAGAAATAAATTAGTAACAATTTAGTTATGCCACTATCCTTTTTTTAAAGGGACATACCACATACAGCATTTTTAATGGGGAGCTCAGAGTCAGTGCAGAAGCAGAAGAGACATGGTGTAATAGAACTCTAGCTCTCTTGACTCTTAAGCTTATCCATGACAAGCTCTGCTGCTATAGCTGCACAGGCAGAGAAACCCAACCGGCCTGGACTGCTTCTGCACCATGGGCTGCAGTTTTCTACAGATGGACATGGTTAATACAACAGATTTAGATGAGAATTTTAGTTGTAGGTTTGTGTTGGGTTTCTTTGTTTGAGGATAAGAAAAAGCGTTTTAAAAGTTTTCAGCCATCTCTAAAGCTGCTTTAGCTCTTCTGAAGCTGAAAACAGCAGCACTGTCTACTAAAATAAAGTGAAGATGCAGAAGCCCTCAGTCGTTTCCTTCCATACCTCTCTTCTTCCCAGCCTCCAGACTTACAGGAGCAGAATCCTAGCTAGCTAAAACACATGTGGCAAGTCACAGAGGAAATTCAAGGAGCTGGTACTAACATGGCAGCTGTTGTAAACAGGGAACCCATAAAAGGTCCAGCTACACTCACATTTAAGTAATAAAAAGAAGGAAATGTATCAACAACAGAAAAAAACCTCCTGCTTTTGGTAACTCAGGGCCAAACTCAAAAACCAACTCTAATGTTGTATTCAGTAACTCAGGACTTTTCAAATGAGGCTGTATTATTTCACATACAAAATGTGTACACACACTACTATTACCTTCATATAACACCTCATTAAAATTATAGAAATGGTTATACAATAATGGGGTCATAAATGATTATCAAAAGCAGCAAAAGAAAGCATTTTTTGACACGTATCATAAGGTTAACAATCTGTCAACATACCCAGTCACTGTCATAGATGATAACTGTGTCTGCCGCAGTTAAGTTAATGCCCAAGCCTCCAGCTCTTGTACTCACTAAGAACAGGAAGACTTCAGGGTCAGTATTAAATTGACGCATCTGGAAGAGAATTCATATATTAAAAAAAGTAGATGGACCAAACATAGCAGAGCTAATGTCTTATTTTGAGAGACCTGTTTAAAAAGATGAACACAGAAAATACAACACAGGCTATCAGAGGTTTTAAGAAGCACTGCATTTTAGGCATATCTCAAGGCAATGGTTAGCAGCACACTTTACTCTTCAGTATTTCTGAGCCACAGATACTAAGGCAGAAGATAATTTTCAACATAGAGGTGGTTTGCCTATTAAAGGCAAAGTGCTGTGCAAAATCATATCCCAGTGTCACAGCAAAAGAATTTGCTAAAATGCTCGCAGGGCATGTCCATCTACTTACATTTTCTTCTCTCTCTGAGTAGGACATAGAGCCATCCAATCGACTAAATTTGAAGTCTCTCAGGTAACAGTAATCCATCAAAATGTCAAGCATCATAGTCATTTGTGAGAACAACAAGACCTACAAAACCAGAAAGATTCTTTAATAACATTTTTTGTTCCTAAGGAGATGACTGTATCTCACCCCTCCAAAGTATTCACCTTTACCTTATGTCCTCTCTTTTTAAGTTCTGGAAGCATTCGGTCCAAGAGTAGAAACTTGCCTGAATTCTTTACTAAATCTTCATCAACCTTGGAACAGGGAAGAGGGGATCATATATTAGGAGGGAAGGAGACCAGTGGTTTCCCCAACTCAGAAGCATCAACAAAAGCTGTCTGAAATCTCACTGAAACCAGTGTGCACCATTTTCTTAACTAAAAGCCATGATGTTGGAAGTAATGTTAATTTTAGCACACAACACTGAATCACTTAAATCATGATTAAACTAAATCAAACCCCACCATTTCATAAGCCCAAATATTTTTTTTAAAAAACTAATTATTTTTCACCCCATTTCTGAAAGGAGAAACCCTCATATTGTTAGTTTTTCCTCATGGACTAGTGCTGCTGTTTCTTTCCCAGCTTGTAATTAAGGCACAAGGCTTCCACCTACTGGACACAAAGAGGCACCGCTGAACAAGTTACTACCTATCAGCCGAGCAGTAAAAGTTCACAGCAGGTTTTCACACTGCTGCCTTACACCCCTCTTCAAGAGAGCTTGTTAGATCTCATTCTTGCTAGGGGCTGAGGGCAGGGATACAGAAATGTCTAAGGTCTGAAACATACAGCAACCACCTTGGTAATTATGAATACATTTTCCTGAGCAAGTACTAACTCCTGCGGGTGGTGTCAGCTGTGAAACATTCTCCATTTCTACACACTAATTTTCCTCACCTCCCTGACTGGGGAATCTGCTTTTTAGGCACCGACTTTATACTGATACACTTCAACAGCTTACTCCGGAGTACAGCAGGCTCTATTATCACTCACAAAATAGGAAACATGACTACACATACCTACAAACCTACATCTACATTTAGAATGTTCAAGCAACTTCCAGTTCTTCAAGATTCTTTCAATTCAAATTATTTCATACTTTCCTATATTTCCATCTGCTTTGTGTAGATTAAACTACCAGCTGGTCTTCGTGATATAATTCGGATTTTCTCCCTTTTGAGGAAGGATGCTGTAACTCTCTTAGCAGACGACTCTTGTTGTACTTGGTTCAGTCCTTCACACTTAAATGTGTGAAGAAAACTCACACTTAAATGTTACCACTGGACCTCCTGCAGTGTGTACAATTTACCTCATGAACAGTTCACGAAGATTAGCATTTGTTTTGAAAAATAACCCTTGTGAGGAGACCCTGAGGCAGCCCCTAAAGCACCTGGAGTCAATGGAAGCCAGCGACTGTTTGAATGACTAACTCTCCACCAGCGGAAGAGCATTGTCACAATGAAGAACACCACGGCACCACTGTGCAAGGACTGAATGGGCACAGCAGCTGAACAGGTCCCTGCAACTGCTGCTGCAGGAAGTTTCAAATAATGATTCAGTATACTGCTGGAATTCAATAGGAGGCATATGCCAAACACATTGAAAAGATCATTCTTTACTGCCATCAGCTCACAGTCTATTGCTTTTTAATGCCTGGAATAAATTTTCTCTAATGCTTTTAAAATATGTACCTTGAATTGTTGTGTAGCAGGATCCAAAGGATATTCAATAAGATAGGGGTGATTACAACACTTCCTCAGTAACATCATAATATTCTGCAATTTAAGGTTCACCTCGGAATCCATAGGAATGCTCACTTCTACCACTGGCCTTGAAAAGATACAACATCTTATTAGTACTGAAAGTGTCCCCTTATTATGCTACAAATATTTAAGAGAAAAAAAACCCTACAACAAAAGCAACCAATGGAGTCACATGCTGTGACGTCCTCAGAATCCCTTATAGTTTGTAAAGCTATGACGAGACAAAACTTTTCTTAAGAGTGCCAGACTTGGCAACAAAGGCACAACTGTTTGCCATTATTGATTTAAAATATAAAAGGGCAGTCAGGAGTAATGAGAAGCAGAATTTAACTTGTGCAAGTCAACCAGCAGAAAACGAAACAGCAGCAAGGCCTCTCCAGACCACATGGTCAGATTTCCTGTGGAGCAATACCCAAGATGTTCCAGAATCAGCTCTCTGCCTATCCCAATTTGGCCACATTGCAGGAATCACAATGAATACAGCTGTTCAGCTCTTCCACATGTAAGTACTGTGTCCAACGTAAGGGATCCATGCATACCATAAAACTAACACAAACATATATTTGTCTGTTCTTGCAGGCTACCCTGAACTACAATAAAAATCTAGCAAAATAAACACATTCAACCTGAAGATACTCCTTATGCCCAAGGGACTTTCAACCAATTTAGAGCCTCCAACAGAAGGAAGAAGTGGAGGACATTTGGAGTGACACTGTTTGTCTTTCCAAGCAACTGTTATACATGATGGGGCCCTTCTCTCCTGTGGATGGCTGAACACCTGCCTGCCCATGGGAAGCAGTGAATTAATTCCTTGTTTTGCTTTGTTTGTATGTGCAGCTTTTGTCTTCCCTATTAAACTGTCTTTATCTCAAACCACAGGTTTTCCAGCTTTTACCCTTCTAATTCTCTCCCCAGTCCTGCTGGCGGAGTTGTGAGCAAGCAACTATGTGGTGCTTGGCTGCTGCCTGGGGTTAAACCACAACAGTGTCCTGAAGTTAACTACAACTCTAAAGAGCCAGTGAGTGATGGTACAACCTAATCAGTGTTATCATGGCTCAGTGAATACCAGGTAAAATCAAAGAAACAAACCATAAAGTTACAAGGATAGCGAATAACTAAATGCCATTCTTCCTGATCAATTTCAGTAAGCAAAGCTCTGGAAGCAAACTAAGAGCGAGACAGACAGTATAGAAGAAGAAAAAAAATAATCTTTCAAGGCAGGCACCTCTCTTTTTCTACTTCCTCTTGCATTTTGCTGATTAATTTTTCCAAGTCATCAGGTGAACCATTATGTTCTTCACAATAATCAACCACTTTCCGACTACGGCGTTTTGGTCGGCCTGTAGAGCTCAACTCAACTACTTCTTCCTGTGGGAAATCAGAACGTTACCATCAACAGCAGCCAGCTTTGGAATCAAAGGCCTGTGCTGATCCAAGAATTCTTGAAACTGAAAACAGGCCTCGGTGATGTGCATCATGCAACACTTAATTTAGACTCAGCAGCTTAAATTTTGTCTATGTAGAATATGCAGCCAAATTGTAATGGTCTGCAATTGTAGATTATGAAAGTTTCTGTTTGATTTTAAAATGCTACATTAATACCTTACCAATTCTAAGCTGAAACTGTCAACTCTATGAAAACAGTGTTCTTTCCCCCCCAAGCTACAAGTAATCAAGAACATATTTACACTTATATTGTTTTAATTCTGTGCCACAGGCCCATCACAGTAACTGCCACTGAAATAGATAAAGATATCAGACTAAAACTTTAAGCAAAAAAGCAGGTTTAGTTACAATGGTAATGAAGCAGTACCAATGTGGTTTTGAATACAAACTATTAATAGCAAGGACATTTCTAACATCCTTATCAGCAGATACCTCATTATTTCCAAGCAGTTTCCTAATGGTGCGATTGACAATGGCAGTATAGAAAGTTTCCTGCTTCTTTGCCAGCGGTGCATACACCACAACTTCTCGTTTAGGAGGAACCTCAAGAGCAACATCCGATTTCAGCCTTCTCAGTAAGAAAGGCGTCAGAATCTGAAATGGTGAGCAGATGTTACAACTACTCAAAGCTGTCAACACAGCTAGTTTAAAAAAAAGAAAACAAGACAACGACACAGAAGCAGGCCTACTGATGTAATGCTACTTTGCCAATTTAAAGCAAGAGAGTTAATTTGCACATATATTTAGTTTTTTAATATGGATGCCTACTCCAAAAGTTTCATGCACATACTAGCACTAACGTGTTGAAACAACACATCCGGTGACATTGTAAAAATTTTCAAGTCCTTAGTAGGGGTGCAGTAGTAACTACATTACAGACTTTTCTTAAATTCCAGTAACTGAAAGTAATCTTACTACAAAACTGCTCATTTTGTTTGTTGTATTTCTTAAATCAAGTTTTTCTGAAAATGCCCAAAACCTTTAACCAAAGTAAGTAAATTATCATCAACCATTATACATAGTATACAGTTTAGATCCCTCACCAGCAGCTTATAATGGAAAAATGATAGGTCTGTAAGCATTTACTTCCATAGTCTCTTAAAAAAAAGAGCTTTGTGTGTAAATTTGAAGACAGGCATATTATATAACTAGTTTGTCAAAAGGTATTCTACTCAACACCTAAAAGTTCCATAAGTTCCCTCAAAGTTATCTTTTAACAAGATAAATACACCGATAAAATCTCTTGGTGAACTTAAGTCTGTAACTGCAATTAAGTTTAACAAAACTCAATTCAGTTCCAAGAATAAAAATGAGTCGCTATTGAAGAGATACATTGTTCCTCTACCATTTGTTAGTGCTGTAAAGATTGAAAAAAACACCCCCATAAGTCTAAGGAAGTCCAGAAGTGCCACAATAAAAACCTCAGACCAGAATTCAGCATCACAAACAAGATTTTGACACACCACCTCACAACACTAAGGGTCAGTGTTACAACTAAACAATGAAAAATACAAAATGAAGGATAAATGAAAACCTGATGCAGCATATGCAAGATGTTTTGCTCCCTTTCTTTAGCAATAATATCTTCAGCAGTTTCTGTAATGCTGGTAATGTCAAACCAGGATTCAAAGCTATAAAAACAAAGCAAGGAAAAAAAATAGCTTACTTCACAGCTATTATTCATCATTATTTTAGTATCTATTCTTCTCTTATCCTGTGATTTAAAAAAATAAAGCACACATTCATCATTAATAGAAGGCGTACAAGAGGAATTTCTGAAGTATTACCTGTCAACTCAGATGCCTGAGGTTTTAAGTGATTTGTAAAAATACCTGTACTAGTTGGAATATTCATTATCATCTATGATATTCCATCTAGGTTGTAACATTTTCAAAAAATTAGTCTAAAGACTGTTTTGGCAATGCTCTTCCACCCGACCTCCTACTGCTGCAGAAAAGGATCTGTGGGTCCTGTGTCTGCCAGCCTCACACAGCTTTATCCAGCAACTTTGAGAATTTCCAAGCAGCACCAGGCATTTGTGACAAGACAAACATTTCTCACCACAAACATTCATCTCTTAGCTCAGAGCTGAGCTTCCACGAACCAGGGAGATGACAATTAATTTGTTCCTTTCTGAAACAACTAAGTGTGAGGCAAGACACATTTCAAAGCCTTTACCACCAAATAATCACACTGAATTACAACCATGCCATAAAACAGCTCTTCACATGCTGATAATTAATTATTAAAGAGTCATAATAATACTCAAACAGAACAAAGAGAAATTGTTTCCACCATCAGATTGCAACATACCTTTTCAAATCATCAAACACATCTGGCAACAGGAAGTTAAGCAATGACCAAAGCTCTGCTAAGTTGTTTTGCAGTGGAGTACCAGTCAACAGGAGTTTATTGTCTGCATTAAATCGTTTCAATTCTCTGATAAGGCGGCAGTTCATATTTTTAATCCTGTGACCTTCATCTACTATCAGGTATTTCCAGTAGCAGCTCTACAAAAATAAAGGGTATTTCAGTAAATTGTAGCTTTATTCCATCAAAACAGGTGTCAGATTAATCAAGAAGCACTAATAAGACTGTCTGATACTGCCTGTTACAAAGGTTCTATTTACTGTTTTTCACTTTGCCAGACTAGCAGAGCTGAGCCCAGTTAATGCCATACATCTGCTTCATGGTGACTGTCTTTTAGAAAGCTTAGGTGGTTAAAACAAAACTTCTACAAGAAGCTCATCTTGCTGAAACAACCACTGTGATGTTAACCACAATATTTACACACTAAGTATCGTTTTTACTCCAAGCATCCTTAACCATCACCTACAGAAAGTTACAGCATACCCACTCTTTTTATTACCTATCTGCTTTTAGAGTAACATTCTGTTTGAAGAACTTAAGCATTAAATTGCAGAGCTACTACTACCAAGGAAACAGAGGTGAATGCCAATATACATGCTGCAGTATGAAACTTACTGTACAGGCAGCGTGTGGGTTTTTTTACTGTGTTCAAAAGCACTGCTATCAGTGCTGAGGCACGACACAGATCTAGGGCTAAGAGAACTTGGATACCTGCAGGGCATTTCTGTCTCGCATTGCTATTTCAAAAGAAGTAATGACCACAGGATGGATTTGGAGTGATCCTTGTCTTCCATGAATTTTACGAACCAGTTTACGACGCTCCTGCTGAGCTCCATGATAGAGCATTAGTGGAATCTGTAAAAAAAGAGGTTACAAGTCAGGACAACAGTCAATCCCATTTTAACCTAATGGGAAGACAGTAGAAATACTGAGATCTCTTACAAAAAGGCTCTAAATACATAGCAAGTCATGGCACAGTTTGTAGTAACCTCATAAACAACTACAATAAAATGATGTTCTATATAAAGTTTCGAGGCAAAGAATTAGAATAGAAATTAAACAATTTGTGCTTTTAAACCTAAGGAAGAAAAAGAAGAGTCTTCATTTCTTTTACCTCTGGAGTAAATCTCTTGAATTCAGACATCCAATTTGGAAGAGTGGACAAGGGACCACACACTAAGAATGGACCAGGGACTCCTCGCTCCACCATCAGTGCTATTGTTGCAATACACTGGATTGTCTTCCCCAGCCCCATTTCATCAGCTAAAATGCCATTAATACCATTTTCCCAAAGCATCTGCATATGCAAAAAAAAAAAAAAAAGTAGATGCAAAATAATCAACACATATTTGGAAAAACAAAGCTCTTTAGGAATTTAACACCCATGGAAACTCTCTACCAGGCCCATTTTATATTACAGATGAAGATGGTTCTATTATAAAAGTAAATACCAAGCATCTTGTAAATGCCGGATATTCTCATGTAGATGTATGCATTCCTAGCCAACTAAGCGCCTGACTAGGGCACAAAAAACAGAACAGTATCAGAGGAAAGTATGTAACTTAGTTTTATCTATTCAAGGAGCTTCTGTAGGCATGGAGCTTCTGAAGCTACCTCACCACAAGAAAAAGGTGCACTTCCTGGCCAACACAATCGCCTGCTCCAGCCAAAGTTCTTCGTGCGGACACTGCCTACTCTGACAAGTGACAGAGCAACCTCTCACAAGAGAACAGAAAGGAAGACACAGAAGTGCTCTTTGGCCACTCTCTACTATTCTTAAAGACACATTAAAAAGTTATTATAACTGAGGGCCCAACTAAGGAAGCTGGTTTTCCCTCCAGAAGAGGCCTATCTTCACTAGGCACTTCCCAGCAGCAGAAGTCAGTGAGCAAGTTTAGAGGCACTCACTTGAGGGATGAGTTTAAGTCTGTTGAAACAGACTATGTATGCTTGTAGGGAGGAAAAACAGAAAGAAAAAAAATCTAAGAGAAATATGAGATCAGTAGCAGAATTAAAATTAGTTTTGACTCTTATACATTTTTTAATTTGGCTTGCACGCTTAAACAGGTAGAAGTTAAAAATACAGGTGGGTAATTTTGATGTTAAGTTCCTACAGTTTTTTATTTCAGAGGCTAAAGACATAATATTTTTAACACACTGTGTTAATATCACTAGTTAAGACTCCAAGATAGAGAGAATGAAAACTCATCTGTGTCAAGCCTGCAAAAGTAACAGGTCTTTGAATATCTATGGGCTAGGTATTGAAGCCCTTGAGAGAGAAAAATAAGACTGTCCCTCAGCAGGATGTGCAGTCCTTCTGCTTTCAGAAACCCTTTGCAAGGAGAGGTTGAGTTGAACAAAATAGATGGAAAAAGAGAAGATGGAGAACACAAGCCAGAAAGTCTACAGGTTTAGAAACACCAATATCCTTCCCACACTGAAGCATTTTATCTGCTCTTTGACAACTTTTTCTTAACACCAGATTCTTGTACCACAAGAGATCATAAAGAACTTGCTCTCCTCTTCACCTTCCCTGTACCAACTATGATCACAGACTTCTAATAGCTCTTCCCCTCCACACCTGTTTCTGATCAGCAGCAATTCGGATCAAATTCAATTGTATCCATACCCTTAGCCACTCCATGCCTTCCACTTGGTACCACCTCATCACACCACCAGTAAAAATCTTTGGCTGCTGAAAAGGCACTGGTTGTCCATTAAATTTTCGCACTGGATCAAGAAATTGCTTGGCACTGTGTCGTACAGCTTGACACAACCTGTCCTTAATGACGCTATTTGAATCTCCATTTTTCTGCAGGTCTTCTGGATGCAAGTTGTCAGCAGAGCTTTCATCCTATAGAAGGAAGGTTAAGGAACATGTGACAAGTGGAATGCACATCAAAGTCTGCTAAGACATACTTCTTCCCATTTTACAGCAGCCTTAAAGTGCAGCGAAGTAATTCAGTCTCTGACACAAAGACTTCTTTTGAGTTAACTGTCAGCTCAAGAGTAGACTTAATAGATTCTTTTCTCCTTTAGAATTCAAGGGCAGTGACAGCTATTGAAGCTATTTGGCTTATAATTTTCTACCCATAAAAGTAAGCAGACATAAAACCTTCCTCACAGAGGCTGGCATTTAATGCAGCTATTTCCCTTCTGTAAGCAGAAGGGCCTTCCCTTCTGTAAGCTGTTCTAATGCTGGGAAGCAATTCACACTCTGCACATAGCTCTTGAACTACAGCAGAAGGAAAAAAGAGACCTCATCTCTTATCTCCACACTTGAATACTTAAAAATTACTGTCTTAAGGTCTTAAACACCAACACAAATATTTTTTAATAAATTCCTATTTCCTTGATTTCTGAAACTACTAGCACTCTATAAAGTATAAATACCTTCAAATTCAGTTTTAAAAAAAATAAATTAAAAGTTTTTACCTTGGATTTCTGAAATAAGTGTTTAAGTGCATTCACTTATACCACCTTTCTAAAAACTTTAATTCAGAACTTCAATAACTAGCAAAGATGTATCTTTACAGATAAAGTTTAGAGATACACTACAAAGTATAAAAAGCCCTCCCTCCCGCTGGGCTTAGTGCTCTTAAACTGCAGTATGTGTCAACATACCTGATTTTCCACTTTACTTTTTTTTGCCACTGATAATATTTCCTGGAAACAAATGGGAAAAAAAACCATGCTTATGTGCTTTTCAACCTTAAAGGCTACTGTAATTTGCATTTCATGTAAGCGCTTCATTCATCTTTCAATCTGGATATACTTTAAAAAGCTTTCCATACAACATCCTTAATCATACAAGTGACTCTAAAACAAGACCACACACCAGATAATAAATTTCAATTACAAAGGGTAGTTGAAAATTCAACTGGCAATGTAGACTCTTCACAGCTTGCCTCCCTAAGGACTTGAAAAAACAAGAGTATTCAGGCTCTAAAGCTGTGACAACACTGTTTGTTACATAGATCTTTGCTGGAAGAAAGTCCTATCTCACAGACAGACTACTGACGGCTGATAATCTCTGGTAGCAAAATATGAGAATGCAGCCCTCTAAAATATAAATGTCACAGAAATTGGCTCACCCATTAAAAGTTATGCTACAAAAATCCAGACAACCTATTTATTGTTAAGGCCTACCTCTTTGGACATAATTTCTGATATGTTGTATGTCCCATCTTCTCTCCCTCTCTTCTTTTTTGCACCTGTAAGATAATATTTGAGTTTATACAATGCATCAAACATAAGGAAATCAAACCCACCTGTATTGAAAAAAGGCAAAGCCTAATACATTACCTGATTTCTCCTCTTTGCCATCAACTGGATTTTGACCCTAGAAAATAAACACAGGAAGAGGTCCATCATCTTATGCATCTCTAACTATCATGACACAGATAAAAAGATGTAATCAGACTCCAATCATTACCTTTGAAAGCTTCCTGAAACATTTCTACTATTAAACAGTTTTCAAAAACACAGGAAAAAAAAATTCCTGCTTACTTTTTCTTGTTACTTATTCGCTATCTTGGCTGAATAAGCAATCATTGCTAAACCAAAAAACTCCTCGGGACAAACTGAAACCATTTTCTCAAATAACAATTAGTCAAAAACATCCCCTAAAGATGACTCTCATGGTATGTAATTTTTAAGCACTTTCAAACAGTCTTACTGTAGTTAAAATAAATATGGCATATGAGATAGATCCTGCAAGTCAAATATTGGATAATCAAACTTACTTACTTTACTTACCTTGATCAAAACTAGCACTATAATTTCTCAGATTTTTATTCAGAAAGCTGCATAAAATAGCTACTTCATCTTACCTTGGCAGATTTTAACATCATCTCTCTCTTTTTTTCTAGCTTCTCTTTCCTTCTCTGTTCCTAAACAAAATAAAAACGACACATGCAATTCTTTTATTTCCGTAACATCCACAAGAGTAGTATCCACTACAGAAGTGTTAGATTACATTGCTAATACCAAGTTCCATGTACTCTACAGACTTTGTTTTTGCAACCCCACTAAGTCTGTTCTGATGTAGTTTAAAACAATAAAGCAAAATTGGGACAAGAAAGTGCAACTGCTCTGAACTGCTTGTCAGTAAATACTTTAAACACTTAAACACAGTAATTTAGAAAGATTTGAACAAAAACATTCCCAACTGCAAACTCCTGAAGATTACATCTACTGCAGTATGTTTGCCACTTATCCAACTTCTACGTTCTACATATTCATTGCAGAACAGACAGCAAGGTAAGTAGCCTAGAATGCCTTTAACAAAGAAGTACTTTCATGTCTTGAAGAACTTAAGATTTTCATTCCATCTACTATTTTTACTCGCTGGAAGCAAAAGGATCCTGAAGAAAGAGATAAGAGACCTTGGTATTTATCAGATGGAGCAAGATTTAGTACTAAAATACGCATTCTAGCAATACAATAACCATGAATTCAAGCTGATGGTTCAACTAGAGAATCATTTTGGAAAGGAGGATCCTGCAGTGTATCAGTGACCCTTTTTGGAGAATGTTGTTGTCCTTAATCTTTTCCTGCTTCTCCCTCTCTCTCAAGAATAAACTCTTACAAGCTTGCCCATAATACAGTTAAGAAAGCCAAGATAAAGCTAGGCATTAACTCAGCAGCCCATGGATTACAAAAAAAAAAACACATAACACTGTTTTATGGAAGCTCTTGTCTGGGAACAGCCTGGCCTCAGATCACTGTAATTTATTGATTTGTTTGAGGGAGGCCTAAGTCAGCATCTTGACGATACATCTTATCCTCAGCTTTCAGTTAATAACACAAACAGGTTACTCAACTTCCTACTTGTCAGTTCTTTGCACCTTCTATCCTCTCTCCAGGTTTTCTAGCTCCCTTAAACTTCAGTTCTTATTTGAAATACGTACTTTGTTTTCCTTGCACTCAGGTCAAAAGAATTGTAAAGGCATCAGTGCCATCTTTACACTGTGACTTTAAATTATAACTCATGTTCTTCCATGTCTGATTCATCTTTTAATTTATAGAACAAATTCTGAATACTACGTAAAGTATCACTTCATGCATGTGCAGTAGGTCCAGCAGATTTTAATGTTACTACTGCAACCTTAAAAACATTTTTACTTTAAACAGCTGCATGGAAAAAAAACCCAAACAGAGAGCACTTTAAGAATCCCTACCGCAGACAAGAATACACCTACCTCTAGCTGCTGCTGTTCCATTTTGGTTAGCAAGAACTTGGAATAGATGTTGCTCTTTTCAAGCAAATGTTGAAGCCTCTTATAGCGCATTTCACTTGATTCCCTGTCCCAAGAAGTGCGAGCCTGGCCAACAAAAAGAGATGTCAAACATTTACAGATGCAATTGTGGTTATACTGAAGAACTGTTCCTTGTGTTAAAAGCATTAACTCTGCAGTGTCTCATACATAGACCCTTTTCTTTCCAGCCATCATACATCCATGATTTGTGAATGTATGGACTCACATGTAGCTATGAAGTGCTGTAAGATCAAAGTAACTGAGGGTTGCACTCACTTGCATATGCACCATACGCACCCCCAGTACAGCAGCACATGGCATTCAAGGGCTCAAGGACGCCTCAAATCCAATTCAGAGTTTTAGAGCAAAATGAAATCTCAGTTTATTTGTAGTCTGCAAAATTTGTGAGGAAAAAGCCCTACCTGACAAATTTCAGCACAGCTTCCCTAGTATTATTATATCCCGTCATGTACATTTACACCAAGTTAGTTTTTCACGAAGAACAAGATATACAGACAGCTACAAAACTATCACGCACAGTTACAGAGCTCAAGTCAATTCAAGTATGAAAACAGTAACTTCTGCTCACTTTGCTTACAAAATCCACACATGCTTTTCAAAGTAACTGCTGCTGAATTAGTCAGGGCTGTGCGTTTAAAAGTTTGCAAATTACTCTTCAATAAAAACTCAGATCAAGACACCCCAAAAAAGTAAAAAAGCATTAGCTCTTCTGCATTCATCTAACATTGCCTGTAAAACTGAAATATCAAACAAGTCACAGAATCATTTCGTCTCGAAAAAACACAAGATCATCGAGTCCAACCATTAACCAGCACTGCCAAGTTACCTCTAAACCACTAAACTAAGGATGCCTCGGAAGTGTGACCTCTACAGAAGTGTGACATTATGCACTTTCTGAATGCTGCTTCCACGCTTTCCCAGGCAGACTGTATCAGTGCTCGATCGCTTCAGTGAAGAATATTTTTCGAGAACGTCCCATCTAAACTTCCCCTGGCTCAAAGTGAGGACGTTTCCTCTTGTCTTATTGCTTGTTAACTGGAAAAAGAGACCGACCCCCGTCCCCACCGACCCGTCTACAGTAGATGTAGAACGAAAAGTTTCAAATTAGCATCTCCAAGAGAAACCAGAGAGACAAGATGCAGAGCTTTACAAGATGCTTATCTACGTCACTGCCTTCAGAAGAAACACAGGGGGAAGGGCACGCTAAGACACAGAAAGACATGGGACTCTTCTGAAACTAAATACAGTAATAGGCAGGGAAATGGGATATTTCCTGAATCATGGGACAAACTGTGAGACGCTGAAAAGGAGAATGTCTGTCCCCCCAGAAAACAAAACTTGATTTTCTCCAAGTAATTCCAATCAGGTAGCAATCATCTTGTTCTTTTATGAGAGGAAGATCTATCTCCACAATTTCTCTAGTGGAGGAGATTGCATTCTCGCGATTTTATTTCCTTCTGCTCTCCCCAGTCCAGGTTTTTACCTTCAGATGACAAGTACCTGGGTTCAGAAAGATCAACTCTCGATGGCAATACCGAGATAGAATATAATTAAAACTAACCTACTTTTTCAGCAAATTGCTACTGCTCACTTTTTATTGGAGTGAACATAGCACTCTTACTTGGTCAAACTGAAGGACTGTTGCCTTGACCAACTGCAAAATTTTCAAGTGGAAAAAAGAAAACTCAAAGATGAACAGCACTGAACTCTAAAGATATCTCCTCTGCCTTTTGACTCAAGCCTTCAAGCCTCGTGAAAGTGTTTTTTTCCCCTTTCTGACTGAAAAGGTCAAAAATTTGCCACTCTTTGTCACCACTCTACATACACATTTGCACAATGGTATTTCGCCATTAACCCTCGAAAAGAACTGGCAACTCCTTTGCTGAACTGCTGTACAAATCACCTGGCAGAGGGGTTGCTGAAGTGACAAGCATAAGAAACACCGAAGCTGCCCCCCAGTAAGCCTGTGGTCACTAAAGGAGTAAATCCCCTTGGTCTGACTGGCCCCAGACTGCACAGGGAAAAGGTGATAAAGCACACAGGACAATGGAGCGATACCCTTGCTAGAAGTAAGTCCTGTGGATTCTCAAGAAACAGAGAATACAAAAAACCACCACACTGCAGCATTGTCACAGAAATGGTTGTTGTGAAAGAAATTTAAATTCTAAGTCTTTTTCTCAATAGTTCCTGTGCAATGCGAAAATCTGCTCTACATGGGTTTCCTCCTTGCCTTCCAAAAGTATTACCTCAAAATTTTTAGTTCCTAGTCTGATCATGGAATACCTGAAGTTCAGACAGACTACATCATCACTTACTGTTTGCAACAAAGAATATTATAAGACTTCTGGGAGAATCAATATTTCTTTCTAACTACAGTATCACAAAATAATGCATCCTCAAAACATATCTTTATAAATCCCAATTTGTCTTAGAGAAAGGAAAAAGAGTAATCAAAATTAGTTCCAGATGTTAAAGACTGGTATTTTTCATGCCCTTAGAATAATGCTTCAATTTTTAAGGTACGGAAAAAAACTCCACTCACCTAATTTCTTAATTATATTGAGTAATAGCATTAGTTCCTTGATCTAGATCTTTAAGGTCCCTTCCAACCCAAACCATTCCATGATTCCTTAGAACACAACTCCCAAAAGAGCATTTAAGAGAACAGTTTTTTCAAGCTTATATTTCCTTATGTTTGAAACACAACGCAAATTCTCATGTTATCAGAATACTATATGACGGATCAGCACAGGTCTAGCAGCATGATGTTTTCATGCTCCCACTCCAAAACAGACTGGTTAGTATCAACCAATGCTTAACATCAACCTTTGAAAACATTCTCAGCAAGAGGGAAATGAAGCACAGTAATGATTACATCACTTGCGGTGGGGAGGTACCATTTCCCTGAAGCAGTCTTTATTTCCTGTAACACAGGCAAACCGAGGTACGCAAACCAAACATCGACTCCCAGTCTGATCACATGTACGCTTCTCCTGGCAGCAATGCCAGGTCACAGGCAGCTCCCGCACAACTGTGTGCAGGCAAGAGCAGGAGTGCAGACCAAGACACTGGCTGGCATAAACCTGATCCTTTTTAGCTGGGCTTTTTCAGCTACACTACTTCATCAGTTCTGCATAAACTATACCTGCTACTGAAAGAAACACATAACCAGGCTTATTCCTGGAAAGGATATGCAAAACTCCACTCAGGCCGTTTGCTTGGTGAGGTTTTTTTAAACCAAGGAGGGAAAAAAGTCTTATGCACACTTGCAAAAACAAAACCAGAAAAGTTTTGTCTTTAATGTTTCAGACAGAAATTCTGAAGAATGCAAACTTACTACCCTTTCTGAAATCAGCTCACTTTAAAGGCACTATACGTTACATTTTCAGGCTCAGAACGACAAAAGCAAAGAGGTAATCTCAGTGCAAATTTCAATGCGTATCAAACGCAGCAGGCTTCTTGCTAAGTACAAGAGTTCACCGTTAGTCTTGAAAAACAAAAAGAAAAATGAAAACCCCCGGTGGATGATCAAAAGCCGCTTATGCACCACAGCACGGCCTTCATCAACCCCTCACGTTTGTTTGTTTTGAAACCCAAGGAGCTGCACGGGCCCGGCCCCCAGACAAACCCCGCCGCCCGCGGAGACTCCTGCTGCCCGGCGGGGCGGGTCGGCCGCCCCCGAGCCGCCCCTCACCTTCTCCAGCATTTGCCGCTCCTGCTCCAGCCCCGCCGCCTCCAGCTGCTCCTCTTCCTGCACCATGGCCGGGGTGATCACCGCCGCCTCTGCCTGCTCCCCCATCTCGGCTGCCAGCGGTTCTGCAACGAGCGCACGGTTACGCACGGTTACCCGCGGCCGCCCCAGGCCGTGCCCCGCGCCCGCCCCTCACCGCCGCCGCCGC
>VZTE01005383.1:1328042-1349474 GCA_013397775.1 Eulacestoma nigropectus | reverse complement strand
GCCCGAGTTGCGGGCGGGCATTGCCCCGCCGCGGCCCCGCTCCCGCGCGCGCCGCCTCACCGCCCGCCTCGCGAGAACAAAAACCGCGCGCTGCCCAAGCCGCGCGAGAGGTGGCGCCGTTCTCGCGAGGCCGCCTGCTCCGCCCCCGGGCCCGGGCCCGCGCGAGGCCATCTTGGCTGCTGGCAGGCTCCTGGCACGGGCGGGGCACGGGCGGGGCACGGCCGGGAGCCGCCCGCTCCCCTTGGAATGGGCTGCCCAGGCAGCTGGTGGTGTCTTCTTCGCAGTTGTTTAGGGAAAGACTGGATGCGGCACTTGCTACCATGGTCTAGCTGACAGGGTGGTATTCGGTCACAGGTTGGACTCGATGACCCCAGAGGTCTTTTCCAGCCTGATGGATTCTGTGGTTCTGGCCCGCTCCCCTGCGCCGGTGCCCGTCGCTGCATCGGCACCTGGAGAGCGGGACATGGCGCGGGCTGGTCGGCTCCAGCAAGGGCCTGAGGACTTCGCTGGTCGCTGCTGGTTGTGCCACGAGAGGGCAGCGGTACGCTGGAAACCCGGACGGGAGTGCATGTGCCCCAGCCGACGGAAAACCCTCTTTCCCAAAACAGGCACTACTTTAAAATAAATATTTCCAGTGTTCAGAGCACAAACACTTTCGCTCTACCTAAATAACACACAAGCTGTCAAAATACCACGGCTTATCGCCTTAGATGCGGTGCTGGTAATTGTCTACACCTGTTTGTCAAACGAACCACTATTTTAAACTTGCTCCACACACATGGCGACCTGTGCCAGGAGACCTGGAAAGGGGGAGGAAAGAAGAAGCAAAAGGACAAACAAGTCTAGTAATAACTGAGGAGGATGGCATTCTTCTCATTCCCAAAGCCTGACAGGCCAATTCTGGATAATGTGGTTTATGGAAAAGTGATTCTGTTCTCCAAGGCATAGTTCAGAGGTTAACCAGAGATGGTTCTGCATCCCTTTGAGGGAGTCTTAGCAAGGAGTAATGGTATTAATCCCCAATAAAGTTATTTTACAGGCATGGTGACAATCAAATACACCTTTTCCAAGCCTCTGTTTCACTTGCAAATATTCTCAAGACATCGTAGTGAATAAACAAAAAACACCCTTCTTTTCTATGGCACCTTTCATTCTGTAGAACCTAAAGTGCTTTCCAAACTATACCTTTAAAGTAAAAAAATCAACTAAATGACAACTGAAATGCATCCAAGCTGGAATATGGTAGTGGCTGTAGTGGTTCTCAACACTGTTGCAGGCAGGAAGCAGTGATGAAGATGCAACTAGAACTTAAGGAGCATTTTGGAAAATTGCAAAGATTTTGTCTAAGATACAAACGATAACACCTCTAGTAAAAAAAAAAAAAAAATTAAATCTTTCCTTCCCAGAAATTATTCTTATCCAAAGAAAAAAACTTCTCAGTAAAATACCTAACAGAATACAAATGTTCCGTCTCACTCCCGTGTCCATACACGTTATTTTGTAACATCATTTAAACCATTTTTAGAATTGTGAGACACACATACTCCTTACCTCAGATTATCACTTAAATGAGACGGCTTTGTTTCAGCCATTTCCTGCTCTGCCCAACACCTTGTCTGCAAGCAATTTGGGATGGGAAGGGATGTGCCTGTGGGTAGTGGCATTGTGGCTCCCTGTGGGTGGCTCAGCATCACGATTGCCATTCATTTTTGCAGGGAAAGGCTGTGCTGCTGTGCGGAGACTCTCATCCTCCCTCCCATTACAGCTTCCGTGGCTGCATCCACATCCATGTGCCCATGGACACCCCCCACTATGCCCTGCAGCGGGAGAGGGGCTCTGTGAGCTTCTAGGAGAGTATTTATTTGCCTCTGTCTGCAGTGTGTTTCTGTGTTCAACTAGTTGTAATTTAGGTCTAGAACATTATTTTTCCTGTTTATTGGTAAAAGTCATCAGGAAAAGAAATGATTGAATGGTAATTAGCCGTCTCTTTGGTGACATTCTTATATCCAACACCCGCAAAACTTGATTCAGTGAAAGCTTTGTAAAACATGCCTTTCAAAAAAATATTTCAGATAAATGCTACCAGATTAATCAGTTGTGGTTGAAACCTGTTGGACACATACCTTTTCACATACCTAAAAACATTTTCTGTTTTTAACCTCCCACAGACAGACAGACACGTAGAAGGGGAGTGTGCAAAAGATTCCTGTCCAGTCTTGCAGACAAGGGCAATTAGCCTGGCTTAGCACACACACGTGAGTAAGGTGATGTCAACACACATCCTCCTCCAGATCCACCAGATTCCACTACAGTGGAGTGAGAATGTGCTGCTTGTCACTGCTCCTCTCCAACTGCTCTCAAGACTGAGACATCAGTATTTGATATTAAAAGCCTGAGGTAACAAGGGGAATAAGGCAGTGCTTATGTAAATTGTTCATGGGGTAGGTTCTTAGGAATTTGAAATAGGGCTATTTCTCCAGCAAAAGATATTAAATGGGCAGAGCTGAGAACACCTTCCACAAGTGTAGCAGGATCCGAAAATTTGTATGTCTCCGCGGCATAAATCTTCATTTACTGCTTAGCCCGAGCAAAGAAGTTGTAACATGTACCTTCTATCCAGAAGCAATTGATTTTACCTCATTCGTCAGTGACTTATTACTGCAGTGCAGAAAGTCACTGGTCCATCACCTTTTGTTTCAGAAGATGAAAGTCCCTCGTAACACACCTGGACGCTGCTATAGTCTAATGCAAGGTGCAGAGAAAGATGAACCTAGTGGCACAGAGGGGGCTGGGGGAAATTACAGTGCAAGAGAGCAGATAAGAGTTAGAAAAATGCAGATTGTAAACAAAGACGTTTCTGTTCTCAGGTTGGCCAAGTGGCTGCTGCTAAGTCACAGTAACCCTGGGTTGTCACCTTTGAATTTTACTTGTCACTCTGGTATGCAGTACAAGAATGTGTGTCGTTTCATCGTGCTCCTTGCCTGCACAGGTTACCTAATTAATTTACTACAAACTATAAAAGTAGTTCCTTGTACTAATTGCCCTGTCTGCTGGATGACCAAAGAGGAAGCTGGGACTTTGAAACAAGGTGGTTTTCTTTAGATGAGAAAAGTGAGACATACAAATTCAGGTTATTTTGTCCTTGTCTTATTCCTTCACAATATATGTACAAAGCTTTCCTACTCCTGATAAATGAGAAAGTCTCCAAAGCACTCCAGCAGACAGCAGTAGCATCCCTGACATTTGCTCAGAGATGTTCAAATTAAAATGTTTATTTTTTCTCTTTTTTCCATTCTGGTTGTTGTTTGTTTGTTTGTTTCCTTAAGAATTAAAGACTGCTAAAACACAGCCAAGGAGACTGGTTGCTCTTTCTCAGAGTAACAAACATTCTTGTTATGACTAAAAGAAATACTATAGCAAGATTCTATTCTCCATCCACAAGCACAATCTTCAGGTGGTCAGAAATTTCAGAAATCAATTCCAGTGGATTGGCACGTTTAACTAAAACTCCTATAACTAAAACTTATGCATCAAGCTGGGAGATGTGTAGGAAACAAGTAGGGAAGTGTCTGGGGTCTCAGCAAGTAACCAGCATGCTGTATATACAATAACACTAGATGGCTGCACAGTCTCCAAGAAACTGCTGTTGACTGCATGTTTGATTTTGCAGCTTGTGCACCTGAAATCCACACGGTGAGATGTGTTGATCAGTGGAGTGTGTTTGTGTGCCAGCCCTTCTGTGTTAGTAGGCAATCCAGTTCTCTGAGCTGGCAGGCAGCGCTGCAGGAATGGCATTTGCTGACAGCTGGACTTAAGCATCCCACCAAGTAACGTGAATATCACACTATGGTGGGGCAGCCTTCCTCCCGATTTGCTATGTCCTTGTCACCGGGAGCTGAACCACAAGTGAAGCAGCTCCTGAGACTCTCATTTCCAACCTGGCCTTTTGAGAAACCTGATACCCCATAACTGCCAGGCAAAGGGTGGGGTAGGCAGAGGGAGGCAGAAACCTTTGTGGCCATCCAGCTTTAATCAGCCATATTTGTTTGTTTACAAGGACATCTAAATAATACCCCCCACCATTCCGTTCATCAACACCCCAAAGATTTCCAGCATGTAGCTCTCAGGTTTCTAGCTCCTGCTGCAGCATGCAGCCCAGACCAGACAGAGCAGGATTAGGGTTGTCAGGGAAAAGGATTGATAGCGGGATGTTACCCTTCAGCAGGTAATCAGTTCTCTTGGGGGGGCAGGATCCTTCCTTAGAAGATGCTGCAAAAGTGACAAAATAATTACCACATAAGTCTGACAGTTTCAGCGAGCCCTTAAACTGGTGTTTGAATACACTTTTATTCATATATTACATGAAAGATTGCTTGTGTTTTCTCACCATGATCACGTCTGGATGTTTCAGTATCTCTGCTTGTAACTGACTATACAACATCTGCTAAGAAATGACAGTTTTATCCAGCTCATCACCTAGTCCAAATCTTTCAAGCATAATTTCTGTCAGCAATGTGTTCCCTGGCTTATATTTGGGTAACTGTCACAAAACCCCTTCTAGTTTCTCTGCCCATAATTGTTTGGTTCTTTGCAATGATTTGTGGCTGTGCATCCACACAGGCACCAACTTCCTGCACAATGAGATGTAATACCTTCTGCTTCAAAATTACATTCTGCTCCCATTTGTATACATACTAGGATCAGAGCTTACAACGTCGTTTCCAGGCACCCCAGGAGGGTAAGGTGGAACCAAACCCTGGAAGGCACCTAACCATGTTGCACAAAACTCCTGCATGGTACGTAAACCGTCTCTTTGCTTGTGGCTGCAAGAAATTAAAATGTTACAGCTGAGGCAGAGAGGAAGAGCACAGAAATTCTTCTGTGCTTCAGTTTGCTACCTGCCCATCACTCTTTCCAATTTGCCAGTGAAGCCTGAAGATCCTAACATCCAACCAACTGCAGCCTGTGACCCATTGGATGCTGGGAACTGACAAGCTAAGAGATCTGGAAAAGCTGATCACAGGATGCAGCTTTGCATGTGCTGCACAGCAACCCACAGAGGTGTGAGCTCAGGGAGTCCTCACCTAGGTTTGAACATGCCAAGTCCCTGCTTCTCTCCACAGTCAGAGTCAGCTCCAACCAGGAATGATTACATTTTTGAGTGTCACATGAGACAACGACCTCTAAGTCACGCTGGAAAAAAAGCCCTCTTGTGAAATTTTTGCTGGCAGGCAAAGGAAGAGCACAAACATCTGTGAGCTCAATGCATACCAAACACGCATGTTGAAATCTTACTACAGGTTGAGAACACAGAGTGGGGAGACATATATGTCCAGGCAAACCCCAGCACTGATGACATATGAGAGTGATCGAAGCACACAAAACTCTGTCCATGGGTAATAAATCAGCTCCTTTTGTGGCTTTTGATCACAGGGATTCAGCTGGATCCGATGACAGCTGGTTTGCATGAGATAATCAGTTTCGTCTTTTGGTAACTCCTTCAGAACTGGGCTAGCTACAATACTTACCGCCAGCTAATGTTTTTTACTCATTTCATCATCATTACAAATATCAGGAAATGCTGCACCATTAGCACACCCATGGTTTAAGCCCAGCAAACAGGAGGACCAGATTCACATTCACATTGCCTTGTCAAAGGTTTCTAGAATGACAGCCATGGTGATGAGGGATGTTAGTGCCATTAAGAATTTTTTTTTCCCCAGGGATAGTCAACACCATTAATAAGCTTAGATTGTCTCCAAGGGAATCTACTTGGTACAAGATTTGCCTGCAATTGTACTTAGTAACGTGATTTATTTTTGTTTTGCAATATAGAACCCAAAGTTCACTTAGTTCACAGCAAGCAGACAGTACAGTTACTATCTCACTTAAAATCCCATTCCTTCTGATTCCTCTGTGCTTAGTTTTTGCTGACTCATAAGCAACTTCCACTATGCAAGAGTATGTTGATCTTCAGCAACAGGCAACAGCATACACAGACACAGAGTCTCCAGCCTGGTAAGTCTAGCATGTGTCAGAGATGTGGGATCAGGCAGCCACAAATGGCTCCCTGCAACCTTGGTGGGGTGGAGAGCCCAGCCCTTAATACATGCTTTTAGCATATCTGCTGAGAAGTGAAACTCCCTTCCCTCACATTCACCGCAGCACAAAGGTATTTTGAACCCTACAAAAGGCACGCCAAAAATCAAATTTTTTCCATCAACAGAGAAAATGAGGAATGTGTGTATCTGATCTGTTGGGCTCAAAGAGGGAGATGATTAATCACCAGCAAGGGAGGATGACTTTAAATGGCAAGTCAGCATCTCTAAGTATTTTGTTTGTCCTCCCCTCATCCCTTTCTCCTTTTAAAATGAATTCTAAGAGATTGTTTACAGTAGAGTCCCCTCTGCATGCTTTGGCATCTTGTCTGAAGTCAGCAAGCCACATCCTTTCTGCCAGCATTCAGAAAACACTGGTCTAGAAAACAGAACCTACCTTAAAGACAAACCAAGAAGTACAGTGTTTCAGGAGTAGCTATAGGGGAGGCCTTGGAGAGGGACTGAGATGGTCCATTAAGGGTAAGTGGATGGAATCCCAACCTCAGTGAACCCACTGTGTGTTTTGCCCCAAAAGAATATATTCTTTCCTCACCAAATTTCTGTCAAAATTCTCAGGATTTCACCAGAAATGTTTTGCACCTCTAGAGTTTGCTGTTGATGAAACCTTCTGCTGTGATCCAGTCAGGCTGTACAGTCCAAGAATGAATGACTCAACATAAGGGATGAGCAGAAGACAAGCCATGGTAAGTGGTAGCCTAATGATGCTCTGCTTTTTTAACAAAAAAGTCACAGAAAGCATTACAGTACAAACCACATATGGAAACAACACAGGTTGAACTACAAGACCTATGCTGGTGGAGATACTGCACTTGGATTTAAATGTAAAACTGAAGTTTTTATGCAACTACAGTCATTAAGAGTCGCGTAGTATTCACTGAATAATAGAGTCATTAGTGTTTGCACCCAGACAAAATTCTTGCTCAGATCAGTTCCTGCCCTATGGTTTCAGTTGGACACACTGTTTTGCATTTTGTCTTAAACTCTTGACTGGAAGTGAGGTACTTCCTTTAGTAATGTTATATTGAGACCAAGATCTATGTCATTTATAAAGAATTCCAGACTCACAGGGAATGGGAAATACTATAAAAGTGTGAAAGAGCAGACTTTTCCTCTTTCTTTTAGGTAAGAGAAGAGGCAAAACCCACTAAGCTTCTTTTACAAGATTTTATGCTGTGGTTTTGAACCTGAACAGGCAGAAATACTAACAAAGCCAGTGATTTTCCTCCAAAGGAAAGATTTTGAGTGATTTTGATGAAGAGTGTACATACAACTGGTTCTCTGGTACGAACCTGTTCTTTATCCTTAGTGCTGGGTACACGGGGAGAACACCCACATGCATTTAATTAATACAGACATCGCAGAAGGGAGTGGTGCTGGGTAAGAGGTGGTCCACTATAGATCAAGGGAGC
This sequence comes from Eulacestoma nigropectus, assembly GCA_013397775.1. NCBI lineage: Eukaryota > Metazoa > Chordata > Aves > Passeriformes > Eulacestoma > Eulacestoma nigropectus. Next base: position 1,341,946 of record VZTE01005383.1, on the reverse strand, counting down.
TCACCCTCTGCGGTGCATCCTAGGGTGCTGTGCAATGTAACACAGGCACTGCAGGGCTAGCGCTGACCTTTCTGTCTTCCAGAAACATTAAACATTGGCCCTAGGACCTAAGCAGGAATCACCAGGAACCAGGAACAATTGGGACACTACTGGGCAAGTCATATGAGTGCAGCTCATCAGTCACTATAGTACTGCTCATGTGGAAACAACCCCGCATCAGTAAATCTGGTTTACAGCAAAAAGACAAAGAAATCTGAACACTGGGGACTGACATAAGTAGGAGCCAGTACGAGGGTTCAGGACATGTTGTGCAGACTATTTGTAAAGACATGTTTCTGGCATTCTGAATCCATAAATAATGTTCGTGGAAAGGTATTAGGTACCTTCCCCAAGGGCTGCTAGAAAAAAGGAATAAGCAGGACCAGAAGGAGCTTAGGCACATTCCAGCTTGGGGAGGAGAAAGAGGCTGCAAAGACAACGCTGGCAGACTTATTATGGTACCTTTATGAAACATTTGCCGTTTTTACCCAGAGGGCGGGGGTGAGGGGAATATGATTCCTTGCTCTGACAATAGGTGGAGATCGAATAGTGGAGATCTGGATGGACTGCACTCTCTTCTCTTGGAGCCACTCCTGCAAAGGTGTCCCAAGCCACACTGACAGCAGACAGAGGAGGTTCTGGCAGCTCCTCATATCCCAGGGAAATAGCAGATATATGAACCAATCTCATCAAACTTAGGAAAAAGCAGGGAATGAGGAAAATACTTGGATTTGCACAAACAAATCTTGCCTTGCTCCATTCTTATTTACAAGGTTGATCCAGGACAAAACGTCACCTCTTCAACCCAAACAAAGCAGCACCATGCAGAGAGCACTGCAAGTCTGCTGATGCCCTTGCTGTGATCCTGCTGGGTCTTCGAAGTGCACTCACAGTTTAAAGAAATGGATTGCAATGATAAAAGAGAATTATCATTGCTTTACCCTCATATGCTTAGTAAACTCCCATGAAAACTTAGCAAATTCCCCCTGCTGCTTCCCCAAATGTCTGTGCCTCAGGCCCAAACTCAGTTATTCCTTTAATCCTGCGCAGGAGATCCAAGATCAAAGTTGGTGGGACTTTGTTTCGTTGCAGCTATTCCCAGCACCATCCCTGGAATTTAGACAGCTGCTGGTTTTCATTCCTCAGCCATGGGCTAGCCAGATCTGACACTTCAGTGTTAACCCTTGGTTTTGGCATGAATTATGAACTGGAGTCTTGTCTCCTGAAAACTCCCCTGCTCTGCAGCAGATGATTCACCTTCACTGTGGTACCCCATGGGAACAGATTACTTGTGTTTGCTTCATGGGTACCAAAATTTCTGTGGCAAAGGAGGGATCCCTGTGCAATCTAGTATCTTCTGAGATGGAAGGTGATCTCTAACTATCCATTATATTATCCCCTGGAGAGGGGAAAAAGAATTGAAAACATGAAACATTTACTGGAAAAAACAAGACCAGCCCTGTATTTAATCAAAGCATTTTGTTTTGTTCCGCTTGTAATTATTTCCACCCAATGAAAAAATACTTTAACAAAGAAAATGACAGTTCCCTTCCATGGACAAACAAAATAAGAAGTCATGTCAGTTCCTGTACAATGCTACAGTGAAGGTGACATATTTTTAATGCCGTGTTGAAGTTGTCTTTACTTGTATTGCAGTAATACTGAACACATCAGTTTAGGTTTAATCATCTATTTTCAGTGTTTGTTAGGGTAGTGGTGAGAAAAGCAAATATTTGTGGGGAAAAAAGCTGAAGTGACACTTTATTTCCCCTGAAACTCATGAGAATGTGAATATAAAAATTGAATACACCTCACATGACTGACTGTGGCAGAGGTTCCAAATAGATGAAGACCAACTTGAGAGCCCAGGGAATTATTGCCATTGCCAGCTATGCTAGTACCTTGCATTTTTTTTTTAATTGGAAACACTCGTTTTCACATGGTGGAAAGAGGTAAACAGGAAAAAAAAGTTACCCATTCCTGTACAAGACTCGCTCTTACACTCAAATGACTGTCTCAAAATCAAGGCAATAAATTGCAGGTACCTTGGTTGTAGTTTATGGAGATCTCATGCCAGGCAAAGGCTCTCTGTATGTTTGCTTTAATTATTATATTCCTAAAGAAGGTAACAGTTTGTGCAGGTTCACTACAATGCCTGACTGTCCTCCCTTTCCTGTGACTCAGGTACCTGAACTTTGTATTCCCCAAAGAAAAGTGGAAATAACCTTGGAGACTTCTGCTTCAGAACACATTGAAATCTACTGGTGAAACAGCAGTAGAAAAATACTGTCAATTCCATATGCTGGGATATTTTTTCCCAGAGCTCTCAAACATTCAGCATCACAGTTGTATTTTCCTGCCTAGAACAGGCCAACCATTTTCTCTTCAACACTGGCTGACTTCAGTGCCCAAGTGAAAAGGGGGCTGTAAGTCATGGACATCACTACTTACTTTTAAGTGATTTTTCACCCAAGAACATTATGCTGGTTTCTGCACTGTCTTGGTGTAAGTCCTGCTTCTTGGCACTATCTCTGCACCTCACCCATCCAACTCAACAGGTATATTTTCATACCCTCTAGCAACAGATACTTTGTGGAGGAGTTAGTGTCTGCCAAGTGTGGTTTAATACTAATTAATGCAGGCTCCTTGCCATTTTCTCCTCCAACTCAAAACTAACAGCACACCAATCACATATATTTTTCAGCAGCACATCGTCTGACTGAGATCAAAATATCCCACTGAGATCCATCTGCATGGCCCTTTGCTGCAGCACAAACAGAATTCAGCTGCCTCCTTCTCAACAGGTGTGACATTTCAGGATCCACCTGACATTGATTTAAACCCTGTTAGTGTGTTTTGCAGCAGAGAGCATGGCTAGTTTGTGTAGCGGTGGGAGGTCAGCATCTGTTTTGGGGAAAAGGGTAGAGGTTGTCCAAGATGTACCTACTCAACATAGGAAGAGATGTCTGGGAAGCACCACTGTAAGAATCAGGAGGCTGGTCTGCTGGGTGGCTTGTGGGATGGACCGAGAACAGGGATGTAAAGCTCTCCCTTGCAGGAGACCAGCATCTTGATAACAGAGGAAGGAAGACTATTCCTTTCTTGTTGTGAGAAGAAAGCAGGGTGTCCAGGTCTTCACCAAAATACCAGGATGAAATCACAAATTTTATCTGAGATACTTAAACCTGCTGGTACCAAACCTCATATTACTCATGGAGAGCTCCACCTCCTCCTCCCTCTAGGTACTACTGATGTTGTGAAATCTTTTGCTCACCACAATTCTTTCCACATAATATTTTCTGTGTCAGCAGAGAAGTCTGATCTACTCTGGGAGGCCAGCACCATCCTTCTAGAGCTTTCAGCTACAAGTATGATGGCTTGCAAGAAACCAGCAGTTAAAATTGATCAATTAACCATAAAAGTTTATATCTATGACAAAGAATATCCTAAAAAAATCACAGACAGCTCCTGACTAAACTGTCTAGCTTGTCTACTAAACTAAACTAAGCTTGTCTAGCTCTGTCTGTCTTACATCCCTCTTTCTCCACCCACGGCTTTAAAGATTACCTCTCTTTCTCCTGGAGCTTTCTGAAAGTATTAATGAGCTACCCAATCCAAATCTGTATTAAATCTCTGAACATATTCAGTTGTTCAGATATAGGGCTTGGGTTGTGTTCATATATCAAAATTGCCAGGTCCTTAGCTCTTACGTGTTGGGATAGCACGTGAGTTGCAAACTCACTCATACATGTGCCATGATGGATTTTCTCTAATTGCCTTTTTCTGAATTCTGATGGTTGTGAGTCATTGCAGGCAGGAATTTATATAGCCAGAAAGGTTAAATATAAATATATCGATCCATTTTCCACCGAGAGAGACTAGCATATGAAGAGAAAGGTCAGGGATGTTCAGAGTTAAGGAATATTTCTGTTCCAAGTGGACAAACACGTAATGCTACCTGCAAGTCTTGCTGATAAGAATGTGCAGACACTTGGGTTAGTGCTGGAGCCAGGAACGTTACACCAGATCTGATGCGGAGTGAGGGTGCACTGCTGTGGCTGCTCTGCCCTCAGCACTCAGGAACACCCCGGCCACCCAGCACAGCTCAGCAGCTTCCCAGCATAACCACTTGTGATCCCCTGAACTTTTTTCTGTGCTGTGGAATTACACTGCTCCATCTTTTCAAAAAGCAAGAGTTCTCCATTAAAAAAAACCTTCTACGGTATCATCCTGTAGGTCTAGTCTCTCTTCATAGGAATATCCACAGCAGCTTAGGGATTTCCACTGACTTTCATCTTTGTTTGGGCCAAGTCACCTACAAATACAAGGACAATGACAACAAAGTCTTGCTGTTTCTGAGGTTCCTGGTGGCCAGGATGAGTGACTGCTGGCAGCACACTGTCCCCCGTTCCTGCCATCAGCGATAGCTGAAAGGACACTAGTCAAGGTATCTGCTTCATCCATAAGAGTAACAGGGACATCCCTCGGTACTGCAGTTCCCTGTTGTTTCAGCTGAAGGTCCCAAACCTGCCTTTAGCATGAAGAAACAGGGAGACAGTGGAAAGGGGCACTCCTGGCTTCCTCACACCCCCTCCTTTTCCCTGCTCATTCCCTTACCGAATCCTCCCCCAGCCTTATCACATTCCCTCCATTCCTCTCATCGCCCTCTGAGCTTGCCTCTGAAACGCAGAGCCTGTGCTGCTGCCGTGCACCAGCTTCCAGACCCCCTCGCTCAAACCTGTGCCATGGGGTTCCTGGCCACTGCAGTGAGAGGGGTGGGGGAACCCTCACCTCCCACTCATTGTCTTCTGCCACAGCTCTAAAAAGTATATATTCACTCCCTATCCACCTCTGCTCTGTGCAGCACCACACAAAACCCCCTTCTTCTTGATGCTATCTGTTTACAATAACTCAGTTTCCATAAAATCTCCTCCACTTATTCCTCACTGAAGCACTCTTATCTTATCTTGCAAACCTGACTTGACATCAGGCAGTTTGGTGTTTATATGAAAAAAGGGTTTGGCTTTTAAAACAATTCAGCAGCCACAAACAGAGCTAGGTCTTCAGAACAGCTTAGCCTGCATTTTTAGGCACTAAAGCAGAAGCCAGCTCTTCCAAGAGGGCTCTTTGTAATGGCGTGCTTTGAGAATATTATATGTGCTTTGAAAATATACTTTAAATATCCCTGAAACAGACGTGGAGCCTTTGCTGAAAAGTCAGACTCTAGCTTGTGCCTCCCTGGCAGCCAAGCTCACCTGAAATCCGCTCTGCAGCCCTTTGCCGCTCTACCAAGCCCCTCGCTGGTTTCCTGCTGCCTCCTCAGCCTGCACAGTGCGGGTTATCAGGGCAAGGGTAAGGCTGGCCCCTACTGATTTTGACAGACTGGAACCTGATTGATTCAGTTTTCAAACTTGGGACAATACTTTGTTGTGTCTTTGCCTGTTCCTTTCCATTGAAACTATCTTGGGAGCAAGCAAATTGTGCTACTAGACTTTAACTCACCAAGTTTCAAAGTTGGGTCATCTGGAGGTCAGTATTTTTTTTTTTTTCAAGAGCACTACCAAGAACTCTGTGGAAGGTACCAAAGAAAGCTCTCTTTATACAAAACCACAAAAAATACATATGCCCATTATTTTTACTTGGCATGGAAACCTGTGTGTCAGTTCAATTGTATTGGCTTTCAAAAAGAATACTTGTGCAGTGACTGTTCTGGTGTACAACAGTTTGGTGACATCTGTCCTCCATTCCATGAGTTGCGGAGCACCACAAAGTCATGAAATGATCTATCACAAACCTCCTGTTATTTCAGGATACGGAAATATCTCTAAAGCGCTGTATATAGACTACGGATTCATCATGAGCCAACCTGGAAATTTCAGTCTGAACAGCAGCCTTAAATTAGTAAGTGCAGGGAAGTCTGCAGTAAAACAGCAGACTGTCTCCAGTCATCCCACACTAAACAAGCATACAAACAGAAGTAGAATTTTATAGATAAAAGCACAAATAGCACTGCTAAGATAAAAATCACAAAGGTCCCAACCTCTGAAAATCCTTGGTAGTATTTAATTTTTTACAGTGGGCTTAGATCAGATCTGAACAGAGGGAATATGAATATATCACTGGCATTTCCCATCTGGACCTAGAAGAGTCCTGCTTTGGAGTTGTTTTGGAGAGGAAGAAATGTCTCTTTGTGATGAACTTGCTTTAGTTACTCTGGGCAGCCATGGTCACTTCCTGCTCATAGAAACAGTTTAATACAGTTTCACAACTTTAATGTTCAAGCAGCTTTACAAAAGGGAAACAATTTACTTCCTTTTTTTCAGGTAGGGAGATGAAAAGCACAGAGCACTGAACCAATGCGCTGAAGAGGCAGAGCACCTCAGTGCCGGTGCCATATCTGAGCTCCAGTGCCCATTTTATCACATGAAGAGGTGCCAGATGTGGGAACATACAGCAGCAGTCACCTGGTGCTGCACACAGTCATACACAGACTATGGTGTAAGGTCCACAGTCACATTACTGACTTCAGTTCACAAACAGTGGAGCCACAGATATCCTCCGGGATGTCCAGAGGAAATACACACCCAAGAACTGGATATCAGAGTTGTACACAAATGAAAGAGCATTGATTTGGCTTCAGCAAGAGATTTTTTAAATAACAGGTTTGCAGAAGCATATGCTATTTGTAAAGTACGTCCTGAGGTCATCCGGAGAGGTCCTTGACTACTGAACCTATCTGCTCACCAAGGACAGTTGTTTTCAACATTCTTCAGCCTGGGAAGGCCCTGTATACTTTACCAGTGGAGGTCAGGTCTCATGCAGTATATTTAAGTCTGCTAACAGTCAGCCTGCTTTCCTCAGTTACTCCTCTCCAGTACTGGAGCAGTCAGATCCACAGGAACTGACAACCACTGCTCAAGGCCAAGCTTACAGTATCTTTTTTTAGTGAGATCTCATGTGGCAGCTCTTACTGCTTCTGTTGAATCCAGGGAAAAGTGAGATCCATCATTTCACTCAATGGGGGAAAACCAGGCTCACGTACTATATGTCAACAGTCCTCTGTTCCCATATTTTTTTTAGAAGGTGTACAACAATGTATACCCCCTCCAAGCAGGAAACAGTAAATTCTGTAATCAAGCTGTGAAAGCACAATTATGAGTGCAATTAAGGTGAAATATAGCTCTATTGAAGTTGGTGGGAGTTTTATTATTAACTAAAGTTCCACCTCTGTGTTTCGGGTGGATAGTTATCCTGTTCAAGCAAAGAAGCCATTATTTAATCAAAATGACACTTATAATGCAGTATTACTACCATGTTCAAACATTCAGGACATGTTTACTTTAATCAGTTCTAATTAAATTGTTATACAGAAAAAAGATTTTGTTCTACTGATGAGTGCACATATATTCAGGGGAAAAGCCATGCAAATTGTCCAGGTTCTCGTTAAGTGCTATTTGTACTTCTTTAAACTCTGGTGATGTTTCAGCAACTTACATCTAACTCTTCTGTTGTAGTCCAGTGAATCGGATTGCCCTACAATGAGAGTGAGCGTTTCCGAACTAAAGCAACTGCAGCATTTACATTGATGCAGCAGTTGCAACAAGGTAAATGAAGCAGAGATTGCCCCCTTAATTGCAAGGTTTAAGCAACACTTTCACAGCCACTGGGATTCTCCAGGCATTAAAAGCAAAGAAGCAAAGAGGCTGAGGGATGCTCTGGATACTCTTACTCCCCGTCTCTGGGCCAGGATACAGTGTTGGCACATGCATGGCAGACCCTGCCCAGCCTGACTTCAGCTGCTTCCCAGCAACAGATCAAGCGAGGGTGGAGGGTACCCATTTTTCTGCATCAGGCAGAGTCATGATGGGGATAGAAAAAGAGGTCAAGCCCAGGAGTGGCTGGAGCTTTGCAGGGCTGCAAACATCTCAGAGAGTGAAAAGGAAGGCCCGGGTCGACAACAGCACTCTTCTGAGTTCTTCCTCATCACCTTTTCACAGAATTTCCTGGTGGAAAACACCTCGACCCTTCCCTCATACCTTCTATCTTTTCTATCACGATCCCCTGGATTACCATCTAGTTTTACAAGTCTCCTCATGACAAAGCAGAACATGAAAATATCCCACCCTTCCAGAGTGACCCTGATCATGACTTGTCCTTTGTCAGGGCCACAGAAGCAACCCCCTGACACCCCCAGGACACCAAGGTCCCAGCAGAAGAGTAAGGCACCTCCCCCTCAGAACCAACTCAGCTTCCTTCCTTCCTTCCTAGGGGGTTGCCACTGCTCCTCAAGCACCTCTGCTACGTTTCCTGCTCCTCCCCAGCTCTCCAGCATCACTCCCCTCTCCTCTTCCAATCACACTTGACTGCCCCGCCAGTGTGTGGCCTCAAGGTGCTCACCACTGCTCTGCTGCCCATCCCATCCCAAACCAGGCACCGTCCTCTCTTGGCTGAGGCCTGGTGCATGCTGACTCAGACACCTGACCTAAAACCACTGGTGGAGAGGGGTGCAGGTGTTGCGGGGTGAGGAACTGCTGATGGGGACCCCCTCTGTGTCTGCATTGCCACCATCCAGCCTGGAGCATCACAGAAGGAAAACAGAGGGTTTGGGTTGTGCCATAACCCAGAAAGCAGCCAGCACAGCACAGTACAATGCAGCTCAGCCTGCCTTTGGAAGGTGTTGATGAGGTATGCCAGCTTGTGCCTTGGCTGAGAAAGGTGTAGACCCTGAGGGCTGGTAGTCTGCAGGAAAGCAAGGGGAACTGTCCTTGCTCTGGAGGCCTAGAGAGCAGTGACTGAGTTTAAGCACTTGTTGTAACAGCTTTTGAAGTCAGCCCTTCAGCCCAACTCAGTGAGCACAAAGGTGCTTCCATTGTGCAGCAGAGTAATGTGCCTGGCAAGCCACTGGCCCTGACTTTCCAGGGCAGAATTCTGGGCAGCTGCTTCCCATGTGGTTCACCAGGGCTCCTTTCACAGGAGGGTGGAGTGGGGACCACATACCTGCTCCAGGATCCAAACACACCAGGCATTTGAGCCGTCTCTGCTCTGAAAAGACTGGTGGACACACCAACAAGCAGAACTGGTGCTGAGCTAGGTGGCAGCTTTTTCTCCTGCTCTGTTTGGGGAATTGCCTGAGGCAGCAGCATCCATAAGAGAGGCAGAGAAGATGCAGAGGGGTTTTGCTTGTACAGACAGGGTTTGCTCATTTTGAGTATTTGAGTATTGTTAATAAGTGTTAATTGAGTATATCAGATGTCCTGAAGGAAGAGCAAAAACTGAAATGTATTTAGACTAAGACAAGTGTCTGGAGCAAGACAGAAGATTTGCCGGAGTTAACACATTACCTCTAACAGAGTCAAGAGCTGCTCACTACCCCAAGAAAATATTTTTTGCACCATAAATGCAGTGCAGTGAAACAATTTCCTCTTAAGTGACCCCAAATCTTCACCTGGACAAGCTGTAGACATGCAGGCCACTGCCAAGTTAGCAAGAGAACCATTTCACAGGAAGCTGGAGTGCTCTGGAAACTTCCGTTTACAGGAATGCAAATATCATGCAATTCCTCTTTGAACCCACACCTCTTTTTTTTTTCCCTTGACCGGTCCCTCCTGTGAGGGGCTGCTGCTGGCTGAGGCAGCACGGGCTCTCCCGAGCCATGCCCACAGGCACCCTGCCTGGCACCATGCTCTGCAAGGCAACAGCCCCACAGTACCCCCAGGCTGGCACTGACACCCTCATGCAGAAGGTGCTGTGAGTCCTCGCTTAAATGACATTAATACTGCACTGCTGGCATGGCTGATCAGGCAAAGGTAGCTAAAACCTAAAAAAGAGAAAAATCCCGTACAGTCACCCATCGGACAGGTCCAAGCCAACCCTGATGGATGCTGCACAGAACATATCCTCCCTGTCCTTTCTCTGCTGCTGGGGAGTACCCCCATAACACAGCATTAAATCCACCCCTTTTCCCACACTGTCACACAGATATCCAATGTCCCTCTGCCTGCTACATCCCAAAACCTTGCTTGTACCAGAGTGAAAGAAAACATATTTAAGTCAAGAAGGTGATTGCATTGCAGAGTCCTTTTGTGCCACACTGCAGGTGTACAAAACAAACCAGGAGGTAATCAAGCAACCTGTCCAAATCCAGCCTTTAACTAAGGGGTCAGGGAATGGGATGGAAAACAAGGTCTAATATATATGTATGATGAAAGGTTGACAGTTATTTCATTGTGTGCTTCAGTGTGAAAACCACAGTGACAATGATACTGGAATGTGTTTTTTGGCACCACAAATACTTCACACCAGGTGGAGAGACTTTTTACATGCATGAGAAATCCTGTGCTTTGGGGGCTGCACAACTTAAAGAAGACAGGCCCTGAAACTACTTACAAAAATCCTGTTCTCCCAGACAAGCTGTGGCAGAAGGAGATGAAGTTATTTGCATGTGGGGCATGCCTGAAGCGAAACAGCAGAGGAACCCCTCTCCCAGCCGGGAGAGCTCACCCGTGCAGAGCTGCACCTGCTCAGGGATCTGTCCTGCTACCACATAATTTGGCTCCTGGGGAGGTTTTTGAAAAAAGGCTCACATTTGACAGGCGTCCTCCTTTGCAACTGCAGAGCATCTCAGTGGACACTGTAGCAGTCATTTTTATGGAAGATCTGGGATTGCACAGTAGTAATTGGGGCATAAGAGAACAACACAATGGCCCAAACAACACAATAGTTTTAGGAGTCACCACTAAATACATCTCTCTTGCTTTTCAGGTGCCTAACTTAGGAACTGTAGTACAAACAGACCTTACCCAACCCCCTCAACCACCCTCCTTGGTGTGAGCAGCTCCCTGTGAGCTTGTGCCTGACTTCTACACAGTAGGGGAGTACCCTCTGCTCTGAAGATGCCTCCTACAAGTTGACAGAGATGACAAGAAACATAGGATGCAGCTGTACACCCAAGGGATCCAGAGACACAACAGCTTTCCTCACTTGTGGACTTCTTTGGGTGGAGAGTTTTCTCATGACTGAGGAAATTGATGCATTCATCAAAAACGAAGCTGATGCTGACTAAGAGGTTTTTCCTCTTCCTGTTACATCCTCTGCAGCTCAAGAGGGAATTTCCTGCTCAGTTAAGATTTGGAGAACCCATCCCACACTCTAAGCACATGGGTGAATGGGAAGGAGAGCCAGCACAAGGACTGGCAGCTGCAGGAAAAGGGCAGATGTAATGTGGGCCAAAAGCCACAGGGCACCTGGTGATGTGGCCCCAGTCCCCAGTCCATTTCCCTGCTTGGCTGGTTCCTTCCCATCCTTGTTCTCTGCCGCAGGACAGCAATGTACAGCTCAGCCCCAGTGCCTCACACTCCCCTCACTAACAAGATGGATTTTAAGGAAAAGGGGTCGATCTTCCTCAAAACTCCCAATTACATGGTGAGATCTGGCAATACTCTCACTGCCAGACGAGATGAAACTGCAGGATAGAGGCATCTTTCCTTTCTTGTTGTACTACAGCAGCAACTGGGTTCAATATACATAGGGAATATGACCCTTCCCATGTCAAGGGTGTTCACAAGGTTTAGACAAAAGCACATTAATAATCAGTTTCCCTTTCTGCACTTCTTTCAAGCTTGGACACCAAAAGCAAGCATCACTTTTGTTTCTTGCCTGTGGGCTGTTTTTGATGAAGGCTGGAATTGGTGGTGCCCACCCTTTGGAAGGTTTCACTGCTGTTCATAATACAAGCACAGAATGGTAAAATCTCCCTTTGGGTAGATGCATTTACACTGGCATAAAAGTTCTAAGTATGCTAATGCTTTTTCCTGAGTCAGTGCTAAGCTATTCAAGTGTAAAACATCTTGATGCTAATATAACAAATAAACATGAATTGAAAAAATACATAAAACACAGTTATGCTACTAAAACTTTACAAGTGTAGACAGAAATAATCACATACAACAACTAACAACAGCTTTGTGGAGCCCTCTAGACTCTGAACATTGTCATATATTGTGTCAACACAGGGCATTTCCAATTTAATTATCAGTTTCATACACACAAACACACCCTCTTGTGAGAGTACCTAGAGCATTAAAATCTTGTGCTCATTGCCAGGCATTTTCATTCCATGTTTGCCCTAGCCCAGGGCTAGAGTACTTGTCTTGTACACATTCCAGGGGATATTTTATTACTGTCAGTGGGTTATTTATTATATTTGGTAACACAGTCATTTCTGTTGGCCTCAAGCATTTGTTGGACACAAGGGGGTAAACCAAGCTTAGAAACGGCCAGCTTGAGACTCGTTAGGAACTTAGTTTTCTGACAGCATCAAACACTTTGCTTACTACAAATTAGATACTTTTCAGAACACTTTGGGTTGCAGCTATTTACAAACATCAGCATTGTAGCTTTTTTCCTTCTCCAAACTAGTTATTTTTAAAAAGACTCTCCAGGTAGTATAGGATTGTGCTCAGCAGTGTACAAAACGATGGAGCTTAATGGCAGAAAGAAAGGAGAGGGCCATGGTGTATGGGCAGCAGAGCTGAAGGTGAGAGGCTAATACTTTGTCCCCAGAATTCCTTCGGCTGTGCTACTGAACTCATGATAAGGCATCTGTAACAACTCTTGCACTGCTCTAATAATTTAAGTCTGCCCACTGCAGCTGAGAGCGGAGAGGGGAGCCCGAGCTGCTTGCATGGGCAGAGCATGGCAGCATGTCACACACCAAGCACACAGCACTAACCACAGCACTGTGACAGTGCAGGGAACAGGGACCTCCTTCCCCAAGGGAACCTACAGCTTTCCTTCTCACCAGCCCAAAGAGCATGGAAAACCTGGCTCTGTCCACACAACAAACCACACTCTGGTTTCCCAGAAAAACAGGAGTAGGCACTGGGTGCACAGTGAGTACCTGGAGTGTTTCAAGGGAATCAGATGCAGCCCACAAAAACCCTACCTCACTGCGGTGGGAGGCAAGGGGGGAGCAGTAAAGTCCTTCCAGCCTGGGGAGAAAGGATGCCTTTTGTTGGATGACACAAATTTGGGAGGAATTTGTAATTAAATACAAGAGCAATGTGGTGAGAAAAGAGGCCGATTAGATACCCTGTCTTTAAATTGTGGCTGGTGCCAATCAGCAAACTCCAGTGACCACTATACCAAAAAGTGAATTCACTTTAGTTGACACTTGGCCTGAAGTGTGTTTTGCAGAGGCACAGGGGGGCTGGCACCTGCAGAGCAATGGGGCAACTGGACTGATCTCCCCTGACATCTCCCCTCTCACCCACTTTCTCATGGCATTTGTAGCACCACTGGCTCTGTGATTTCCTTGGGGCCACTGATCCTATGGACAGCTGAAGTCCACAGAATTAGGCCGGTTTAACCGGTGGAGCAGCACATTTTCTCCTGAGAGTGCTCATGTCAGCAGAAGAAGGATGGGGGAGCAATGCAGGGACTGGTGCTCTCTTAGCAAGCAGAGACCCTGTATAGGTTATGGGGCTGCTTGTTGTAGGGAACTTGTACTCCTTAAACCTATCCTAGGAGTAATTTCCCACGACAACACTCCAGCAGGCTCAACTGTGCCCAGGGCATCCCAGAATATTTCATGCCTGGCTTGCACATTTGGAGTTCACTCCAGTAGGGTGACACCGCAAATCTGCCCATGGGAGCTTGCACCCAGGACGGTCCTGACACTTTCTTCTCACCCTTCTTACCCATAGCCTGCAGCGCCAGTGACAACCAAGGCAGTTTTGCATTGTGAACACGACACGCGATTTAAACAGAGAACAAGAAAAAACCTGAAAAGAAAAAAAAAACCCCAACCAACAAACCCACTCTACTCTCTCTCCTCCCCACCCTAAACATTCCAGCTTTCCCTGCCA
>VZTE01005383.1:1259275-1327711 GCA_013397775.1 Eulacestoma nigropectus | reverse complement strand
CGCCCCTGAGGGCGGCTGCTGCCGCCGTGATGTTCAGCTGGCATCGGAGCTTCACCCTGGGAGCGTCCTGGAGGAGAGGTGAGTCCGCCGCCCCCCCGGGGCCAGCCGGCGGCTGCCGACACCTCCCCAAACCCGCACCCCGCCACCCCCTTCCTTCCCCTCAGCGGCCGCGCAGACGATACTTAGGACAAGCCCATCCCGGCCCGCCCTGCTCCCAGGCCCGGCCGGACGGGCCCCGCGCCGCTGCCGCCCCGGCCCCATGCTGCGCTCGCTGCTCTCCGGCTGCCTCTGTCCCCTCGCAGGTAAGGCTGCCACAAGCGCGTCCCCTCTCGCTTCAGCCTCCGGCCCGTCAGCCTCTGCCCCGGGGCCAGCGGGGATAAAGATCGCGCTTTCGAAACTGGTTTGATTTTCTCTTAAAATGGGCTTATTTCGCCTTGGTAAGCATGGCAAAGCTTGGGAGAGAGGAGCAGGGGAGGCGGGAGCACTGTGGCTCCGAGCGGTCCGTGCTGCCCAGGGACCGACACCCACCGGAGCGGCTGCTCCCGGCACCGCGCGGGTCCGGCACCACCCTGAGGCGGGTCGGGGCTGCCCTCCGCCCGTCACGGCGCGGGCAGTGGACATCGGTTCGCTTCCTAGGCTAGTGCATCCCTATCCTACAGGGACAGTCGCGGGTTCGAAGTGTTTTACTTGCTCCCTCCTATGCAGATGAGGTGACTCTGGCAGGGAAGGCAGCTGTGGTCCTGCAGCTGATCACCTGTAACTTTTTAAGCCTGTTGTGCAAACAAATTTTATGGTATCAGTATGCCTTTTTCAGGTATAATGGGGCCACTATATTTTATTCCTTAGTGAGAGCTGCAGGCTTTGAGATCACAAGCCTCATGTAGCAGAATTCTCTTAGCATCCCTGTTTATCCCTCAGCTTGGCTTGTGGCAGTTGTAAACGAGATCGGCAGGTTCTGTCTCATTGGCACCACTGCACTGGGCTGGTTTGTTTGGCATGGAGGTGGCTACAGACAGGGTTTGTCAGAGTGTAAATGTAGTGTGCAGTGCAACAGCAGGACGGTAAAAATGTTGCAAAACACTGTGTTTGGGGTGATTATACCTCCTGGGGTCCTGACTTTCCATACCTGTGCCAAACTCCTGCTTCCTTGGATTGCTGCAGCAATTGTTCCCATCAGAGGTGCCACATTCTTGGGCATCCACTCAGGTACTCTTTGCTTGGATTGTGCTTCCCAGCTGTCCTGGTCTGGGGCAGCTACTCAGAGCTCAGTGCGAGCTAGAGCCTCTCAGAGGTACCCTAGCAGGTAACTGCTGGGCGCTGTTGCCAGCAAGGCTGCTGAAGCACGTTGCTCTGCCTGGGTTCAGTCTGGAAACTGCTACCCAACGACACAAAGGGCTCTAGAGCAGTGCTGCTGTGAGAACACGCCAGCATCCCATAAGATGTGGAGGGTGTTTGAGGAGTGTTTTACAGTATGGTGGAAACCGCTCCTTTTTGCCTTGGATGTAATTTGACCATGAACTTGTTTCCTCCATGACATATAGTGCAAACCTGATGGCAGGGTTAGGAGGCAAAAGGAAGCTTGCTTTTCCACATGGAAGTGTGCCTTATCACCCAGACACAGCAGTATTGTTAATGGGGTAGGTGAAAGCTTTGGTGGGGGAACAGTTATACACAGCACCGAGGGATCAAAAATATGTTCAGCTAGAATTTCTCCAAATAAGAAACAGCGACAGCACTCTCTAATCACTTCAGCTAGAAAAAGGCACCAAATATTGTATGTGTCCTGATTTGGACCCCATCTATTCAGAAAGAGCATTCTTGGCTCTTTCTTGAAATCTTTGTAGCAGGGACTTAAAAGCTGCACCTCTAACAGCAACTTAAGATAGCGAATATAAACCAGGAAAAAAAAAGTTTTGTTCAAGTGGCAGCTCAGTAACAGGGATTTAGGTTGGATGTTGCCTCCCTCCTCCCTGAGGGGGTGTTAAAGCAGAAGTATCAGGGTGGCAAGGACCTCCTGTACCTGCAAGTTCAGTTTACTGCAGTTACAGAATCACTCTGCATCACCACCACCTCCTCATCATTTCACCAAGGGCCCTGTGTGGCCCCAGCAAGTGCAACAAACACGAAAACCATCACTGCTCTCACTACAACTATAAAAGGTTTCAGACACACAAGGGTATGGTTACACCTGTCCAGTGCTACCTTGTTGGAGCAGAAGCAGCTCTCCGGGGTTTTGCCAAGAGACAGCAATGACTGCTCATGAAGAATGGGTTAACACTGACCTTTCTAACATAATTATCGAGTTCCTTTAGTTCCTTTGGCTTCATTTGAAGCACTGGTGTCTAAATGGCCTTGGTCTTTGGGGCTATTGAACAGTTGTTTATCCAAGCTTATTATAGGCAATAAAACCTGAATTACTACATACCTGTCATCCCTGGGGGGCATGTTTCATCCTTGCAAAGGGCCTCCTGTCTCCTAGTTAATTTCTGGCTAAATAATCCGCTGTGATATGAGGCAGCCTGCAGATTAGATGTACAAGGAAAAGATCTAAATTAGACAGTTTTTGCCAATGTGTGATGTATTTGTTTTTATTGTTTTCATTTTCTGCTCAAACACATCAGTGAGCTGTGTGCTAAATATTCTTTTGCTGTTATACAGGGCTGCTCATGAAAGCACTGTTTCTTTTATTTAAGGTTTTGAACCTTTCTCCTGGAGGAACACATGGGAATTTCCAAGGAGAAGGATTTGCAGGTCTTTAGTGACAGCTGTCATCTCCCTGACAAAAATCTCACAAATAAGCCCCGTAGGTGATTGTAGGAGCTGAACTCTTCTCTCACCCAGCCCCCAGGACTGGTTACATTGCAGAGTTGGGCACTAATCCTTGTGCGCCGAAATTATCCTTGGCCTGGTTTTCCCACTGGGTCATAGATACAAAGAAATAAGTTGCAGGGTAAACGCAGAAATGACTGGGAACAGCGCTTTAGCTGGTGCTATGCACAGGGTCAGGTGTTGGTCTAAAAACTGGTGACTGGCAGCCTACACAAGTAACTCATAAACCAGGTGGTCTGAGTGGACCTGCTGTGCCCTGGGACTTTCTGCCAGAGGTCACTAATCTATCAGACCTGTCGTTTGGTTTCAAAAACTTCACAGGTCACTTGGAATGAATAGGAGCAAGCTGTAAAAGTGTCAAGTGGCCTCTCTACTTGGAAATCCATTTCCTCTCTAGTTCACCCAACTATATCAATCAGTAAACAATCAATCAATCTCCCTCTCATTCCTCCTCAAATACTTGAAAAGAGCTATAATTATCTCCTCTTTTTTAAAACGTGAGTACTAAAGCAATGAATGTCTCCTCAGTCAAAGTCCTTGAAACCTGTTATCTTTCTCTTGGCATCTACTTTATATGGATTTATCATTACCAGCTGCAGCTGTGAGACCTGTAACATTCCTGGTCATATTATATTAACAAAGTAGGATCCTAAGGAACTTCACACACTTAACTAACATTGAGACTAGAGATCACCTTGGAGCCAAAGGATCTAAGTACTTTGTGCTTTTTGTTGAAGGACTATCTGAAATCTCAGCTTTATCATAACTATTCCTTTGCATTCAACATTTTGAGCAAATCAAATTGTATCTGTACGTTCATGAAATCCACATGCATTTCACTTCTCCAGTTGGATAAACTGAAGTTTTGAGAATCGGGTCTTATCATGCAAATACTGTTATGACATGGGAGCGTGTTCCTCTGCAAATGTGAATTTTTCAGTCACAACTCCAGTAAAAAAAACCAAAACAACAAGCAAACCAAGCAAAACAAAACACAAAAAAACCCCACCTTTCCTATGACAGTGATTTTCAAGCCTTCACGAGTTTCTGCTGTTGTAGGTAGTCGTAACTGGTGCACTGAAGATACCAAACCCTGCGATAAGCTTTCCATATAAATTTTTCAGCTCATGATTGTCCTAATTATTTAGGAGAAGCCTTGCTCAGAGTGGGAAGCCCAAGATCCAGCAGCACACTCAGCTTGCATTGCTTGAAAAGCATTGGGAAGGCAGGTAGTTTTCAGACTTTTAGTGACAAGGAGCACCTCTGCCATTGCCAGGACTGGGATCGACAGTCCAGTGAAGCACCAGTTAGTCGGGAGATCCCCACCCCGTGGAAATCCATAGCAAAACTGTGTGGAGATAGATTTTTCTCACAGACGGTCAGTTGGTAGTGGTTACTCATTTTTTGGGGCGGGGACTTTTTTTGTTTGTTGGGTTGGTTTGGGTTTTTTGGAAGCGTAAGAGTAATTCGATTCTTGCGAGCACTGAGGTCCTGTCCATGCAACGCCCGCCTGAGCCCACAGGGCTATGCAAGGGACAGCTCTTTCCCAGCCGGGGAGGTGACACAGCTCCCGCAGGCTCTCCATGGGGGCTGCTGAGGAGGTGCCAGCACAGCCCCAGCGCCCAGCCCCACCCCTCAGCACACATGGGGGGAAAAGTCATCAGCAAAAAATGCCTATTGTTTCAGAAAGGAAGTGACCCCTTCTCTCTTAAATGCTGGGAAATTGAGACCTCATCATTGGTGAGAAAAAAACCCACCCCTTCGAAATGAAAGGGAAATACCACCTGAGCCGTACTGTCAGCAGTGCTAGAGAATGTGGCACAGTGACAGAACTAAGGGAGTCTTTTTGTAAGGGAAGGAAGGAAAATGAGAGAATGCAAGGACAGAACGGGAGAGGCAGCCTTTCATTTCTAGGTCATGAGTTTGACTCCAGTGCATTACTCACTGCTACCTAATGATTCTTCAAAAGGTGACAATAATCTCTTAGTCTGTTCTTGGAGGCCACAGCCACGTCACAGAACCAGTCCTGCATGGCAGGGTTTAATCCTCAGCGCAGGTGGAGCCAGAGGGGAGTTACTAGGCAGGCTGTATCCCCTATAGTATGCTGAAAAACCTTTTCTGGCACTTTGCACGTGCACCTTACTCCTCCACTCAGGGCTAAGCAGATTGGTAGGAGTGATGTGGTTTGACTTTGGTCTTCCTTTGTAGGGCACCTGTGCGAAGTCCCTGCTACTCCAGCAAGCCAAGTCATTTGTGATGCTCTTTATTTCTAGTGGCACAGTAAAGCTGGAAACTACTGGCCTTATGAACTGCAGTATGTAGGATGTTGCATGTCTCGTGGCATACAGTAGCAGGGAGAGGAATAGATTCTCTGAGTATTTCTGGGCTGTTCACCCTGCACAAGCCTGCCAGCACGACCCGCTGTGGATGGGTTTGCTGTGCACATGGACCTTGCAGCAGCTCTGGGGACAAGCAGAAGGCTGCCATGGCTCTAACTGTGCTATTCCTTGTAAGATGGAGACAAGCAAAGCTTTGGCTCCAGTTGTGCCGTGTTTAACAGAGATTCTCCCCTTGCCAAGTAGCCTACAAATCAGGATGAACATTTTGAGAAGACAAGTGGGCAGAGACTGGAAGGGAGGAGAGCAGGAAAGGGCAGTGCTGGTATGGTATGGCTCTCTACTGCCAGTAGCAGCACTCATTCCACTGCCAGCCTGGCCTCTTCCTATCCACCAGTGCTTCCATTAGTTGCATACATCAGAAGACCATGTGCATACAGTTGGACTTAAAAGTCCCAAGAAAGGGAAGCCTTGGGACAAGAGCTGATTGGAGGGTATTTACCTTTGAAAGATTTAAGTTTCTCTACTAGGCTATGCAAATTGCAACATAGAAATATTCTAGAAAGCAATTTGGAAATGATGCAAAGTTCTAGAGACTTAGGTGGGACACATCCATTCCTTTCACTCCCTACCAGTTACCTTCACGTATTAGCTGGTTCATTGTCACCGCCTCCTTGCGAGTTGGGAAGCAGTCTACAGGCACTGGAAACCCAGCTTCCCAAGGCTATACAAGATCACTTACCATCAGTTACAGGCATAGATTTCAATCCAGGGAACCCTGTTTATCTCTAGGGTGATTATAGAGCCATATAACTCTTTGAGAGGGCTACTAGGCAAGTAGCACAAGCTAACCTGAGACAGCGTTTGGCCTGGGTACACATGTTGAAGATGCTTCAGGAACCTGTACTGATTCTGAAGCACGCACATGAAACTCCACTCCTTCCCTGGCTGCCACACCAACATACCAGCCAGCTTCCTAAAAGCTACAGTATTTGCTACCTTACTGCCACCCCGGAGGGGTGTGGAAAATCAGTCCAGGGGAAAAGAAACAAAAACCAACAACAAAAATCTTGGCTGAATTCCCAGGAACAGCAGTGTCAAACCTGGCTGGCCTCCAGCACAAGTAAATACATCTTACCATTGTTAATGCCACCGTTCAGGTCTCTGAAGTTCTTCACACCTCCTTTCAGAAGCCTCTGTGCAGGATTGTTTGTAACCATACTCCTGCAGCACACTCCCTCCAGTGCCAGGCAGGAGTTATCTCCCTTCCTTGCTTTACTCAGGGCCCCTGGTATTGCTGAACAAAGCACTTACAGGCCAAGCCCTCAGCCAAAATTAGCTGACACAGTTCTGTTAAGGGCCCTGGAAATAAGTTAATTTACAGCAGCTGAGGGTCTGGGTCACTTATTTCTTTTTTTTTGTAATTGCGCAGATGAACTTTAATTGCACCATTCTGATGTTGATTAGCAATATGCTTGAAAGAGCTGTTTTTGTATGCCTCTTTCGAGATCTGTAGCAGGAGCAATCTGCTTGTTGGAAGCCCCACGGTTTAGATTCTATAATCCAGTTAACAGAGAGGAAGAAGAGAGACTGTTCTGTCAGCGAGGTGCAGCAAGAATAACTTGAGTTTCAGGTCACTTAATCATCAGAGATCTTTCTCCTGTAGCGCAGATGACCTCACTGACCATGGGAAAGTGTTATTGAATGAATGAGGACGAGGTACCTAAGTGTGTTGCAAAATCCTGTTGTCCTTTGCCACTATTCTAATCTTGTGGTAGGAGGATGATAACATTTTGCATCATCACAGGGCATTGGAAGAATAAATCAGGAATGCTCAAAAACACTGTGGTTAGCAGGACCTGACAGTGCTGAGAGCAATGGTTTGCAGCCTAGAACAGATAAACAATTTTTGTGAAACATGTTGCTAGTGACCGCAGCAAGGGGAGAGCAAAGAACCGTTGTTGGCATCAAGGCGGCCATCCCACAGAGGGTCAAAGATTTCATCTTATTTCCTATTTTTTCTACTCCAGCCAAATCTTCTTGTTCACATTGCAGCTTTTGTACTCATAAAAGATACGCATTAAATCATCTGACATCTTCTGTTCGTAGCAAGACCTCATTTTAATATGCTGCTTCCTGATTTTAGACAAAGAAATATTTGTGTAGGCCATGGTGAAACCAGCTAAGCAAGAAAAAAAAGCGGCAGATTGAAAGAAGTGAGAGAATCTCCAGTCAAAGGAAGCCATGGCATGATTAATAAGTGAAAGCAATCAGTCTGTGGGAAGGAACTACCATTGCATATAGTAATTCCTGGTAAGAGTGACAGCTGTATGGTTTGTTCTTAAAAATAATTGCAGGAATGCAACTGCTCTCCTCCTGACTCTCAGTGGTTTTGTTGGCCAGCTGGGGTAGTGATGCCATCAGAAGAGCCTGTAAGCCTTGTATTTTTCATGCAGATACAACATTTTGTCTCTTGCTGCCAAGAGGTGTTTGCAGCTGAGCAGGTAGATCCTCTTGACTCCAAATCAAAGTGACTCAGTTCCACCTCCTCCTTCCAAGACCTGGCACCCAGCTCCCTCTTACAGCTGGTGTTTTGCTGTGTGTGAAGTTACAGACCAGTCACCCTATTCCCTGTCCTCAGGGTCCCTCATGCTTATCCCAAAAGTGGAAGAATAACAACACAGCCCAGCACAGGCAGCTTCTGATGAGCTTTCCTGGGTAATGCCTTTTTCTTGTCCCCCACCACAGCAACATCCTGGTGTTGTATTGCTGAGGTCTGGCACTGACTGTCCAAAACATGGCTCTTTGCACTGGGAAGATGCCTGTGAATCCTGCTAAGGGAGGCAGTGCAATTCTGTATATGATAAACAAATCTTACATAAGGGGTATTAGCCACAAAAAGCCCATCAGATTATTTGTCACTGACTTTATGAAAATCTAGTGTAAAATATTAAATCAGTGGGTGTCTATGAACAGCAAAGAGCATGTTTCGGTGGTATCCCAGGAAATTCTCAAGATCAAATGAAAGGAATTAAAATAAAGTAGAAAATTATCTGTGTAAGAGTTAGCTTCGCCTTAATGAGTAAAAGTCTCCCTTGTCTGAGTACATTGCAGAAAGCAAGCTGGAGGAGGTAAAGCTGGAAAATGGGTTATTTCTGAAACAGGGAGTTTCCTGGGTTACTGTGAAGGAGAAGCGCACAGTAGAGCTCTCCCTGATCCACTGCTGGTGGAGTGAATCCCAGGCTTTCCTGCCTACCTAGGGACAGTTATATTACTAGGAGTGAGTTTGTGAAGCTGCTGCTGGTTTGATTCAGGCAAAAAGAAACAGAAGAGGGGAATTAAGCAGAAAGTAAGACATCCAGAAAAGTGTATGCACTGTAGCCCTCTGAGGTGCTCTGGGTCAGGCACTAATAAGGGAAAAGATACCAGAGAAACTGAAGTTTTGTTCTGCATCAATTCTTGGTTCCAAATCCACAAACATACATATTTGGAACTGAGATTTGTAGTTTGCTAAAGGGTAGATGCAGAACTTTCACATTGGCTCTTATACCATCGTAATCCAGAAGTCTGCACCATGATATATTATATTCAGAAAAACAGTAAGAAAAACCTGGGGGCAGATCTTTGGCTCCTGAAGATCAGCCTTTCATCCAGAGACTGTTCTATCACATTACTGTGTAAAATAATTGTGATTTGAAAACAAGTCTTCTTTGTCCATGTGCAAAAAGCTCTTGAACAAGACTGCCCCCATCTCTTTTGTCTTTACGAATAAGGTAGGAGTTCACTTAAAAACATTACTTCATAGCTAAAACCATACAGGGAGTGAAAAATATCTACAGTGCTTTTCTTTGCTTTTCTTATCAGAGCTTGATTTTTGTCACCTGTATGTGAGCAGAGAATACTGGAGAGAATACCAAAGAGTTTGCAAATTGCTTGTTGCAACCCAAAATTCACTTAAGCCCATTGAAAGACTGATTTCATTTTGCTCTTTTTTCTGCTGGTTCAGAATACATTTAATCGAAGAAAATATTTGAAGCCTTAAATTAATGTCTGTCAGGCTGAAAGAACATGTACATCTCTCCATCTATATGCAGGTAATTACTAAAACGTCACCTGGCTATGTTTGTTGTTTTCTACCTGTCTACCAAATCAGAACTGTGCTTTTATGAGCCCCCCTGAAGGACTCTGAGGCTATGAAACAAGGCTTTTGTTGCAGCAAAGCCTACAAGAAAGCTTCATATAGCTCAAGGAAAACAAATTAGGACCGTTCCCCTCTACCACCTTGGTACAGGCAGTTTTACATTCCACATCCCTCAGGGGATGCATTAGACACTGAGTTTTGTAGCCTCCTGTAACCCTCTACTTGTTTTCTTTTAAGCAGGTAAGAAGAGTCCACCTGCTGAGGACAAAGTCGTGTTAACACACATGAAGATACTGAGCAATGAAGGAATTCTAAACCCAGGGTTAATCCCAGATGTTCCAGCTAACACAGCCTGCATGGAAGAGTCCCATCTTCCCAGTGCCAGTCTCCCACCAGACTGCCTGGGAAGTCCAGATGCAGCAGCCGCACCAGCAGATCCAGACTATGTGGATGGCCTGGCAAGCACCGATTATGTAGCCACCCTGCCTGACCTCAGCGCCTTTGAGTCCAAGTGCCGGCTTCACAGATTCTCCAAATTTGAATCTGAGGACTCAGGGGTTGAGTTGCCAAGCGGTGCTAATTCTCCATCAACGCCAACAGGCTCAGAGAAGAGCTTTGTGCTTCCTAGCAGAGACTCATTTTGTGACTCGGGTGTGCTTAGCACTTCTTCTTCTCCAGAAATTGACCATCAGTTAATGAGAACATGTAAAGAACATGCCAGAAAAGTCAGCCTCCAAGATCCAGAAAGTGAAAAGCAAGCTGAGTACTACAGTCAGGAGGCAGATGCTGTGCAGGATCCTACAGCTTCTCTTGAAGACTTCAGTGTCCCTCAGGAAGAAAGTCCTGATGACCAGTTTGACCAGGCAGACAAGCAGTCTCCAGAAAAGGAACCTACCCCAGAGATGGACCCTTCCAGGGAAAGCACTCTTTCCACCCCAGGTCCCATAGAAGAGCCAAAGACAATTGCTGACAATTTCCCGGAGAATTTTGGCAGCATGCAAGACCTTCAGATCCATGAACATCAGCTGAAGAAGTACCCCACAAGTGACAGTCTGGATGAATACATGGATGAATGCTGTAGACTGAGTGAGGTGAGAAACACCTAAACCGAATCTTAAATCTAGGCCTGCCCAAACACCCCAGTCAGTGTTCAAGTCCTGTTTGTCACAAACTAGACACATCTGAGTGAGTTTAGAATATCTCCCCTGAAACTGTTGTAAGCAGTAAAAAATGATAATTGATTTTTAAGATTTTTTTTCATACCAGTAAAATTCTGAAGTAATTCGTAAATATCAGGTCTGGGTAAGGATGACAAATGACTCATGGAGATCTGGTGTTTCAAAAAGCCCTGGATTAGAGCATGGACTTGATTCTGGTCTCAAAATGTAGATTACGAAGTTAGTCATCATCCTCTTATACTTGGGGTGGGGGTCAGAACACAGGTTTATTTTCAAGACCAGGTTATTCCTGTCTCTGGGAACAGCTGGCCTGCTTTAGGGGCACTGAAATTTGTAAAGAACTTGTCTAAGGGATAATTCATTTCTGTCCGGGCCTGCTGTGTCCTGTTGAGTCAACTGTCTCAAACAATGCATGAGCAGGAAGCTAATTCACAAATTCAGATTTTTGTTGGGCTGGAGTTGGAGATGCCATTTAAACTTGCCAACATAGCTGTGAAGGACCAAACTGCAGTAACCTAATTTCAGCAGGTTGTCCCACTCCATTCTCCCTCTCTGCCCGCTTGCTGGGTACCCTGTGCCACTGACGAGAAAAAAACAGCCCTTCTGTGCACCTTCTCCCATAGGAGGTGCTGGTAAGCACTCCCCCCAGTTCTTTACCTGAAGCCTCATGCTGCTGAAGCACAGACAGGTCACTGCCTTTCCTGCATGCTTCAGTGGATTCCAGGAACCAGCAAAGCAAAGATCTCAGTGGGGAGCTGATACTTGACAGAGACAGACCAAAGAGCCCCATGAGCAAAGAGAAAGAAGAAGAGCAGACTAGGTGAAGAGGGTCACACAAACACACAAAAGCATCAAATGGTGCCTAGCGGGGATTTCTTTTTGGGGCGTTCATTGTGGTGATAGTGATGAATGGGAATTGGAGATGGGTGAGAGGAAGCCAAGTAACAAGTGATGTGTTCTGTGCATATAATTTAACCATGACCTCGCTGCCCTGGACAATCAGGTGCTGGACTTCCTCTCCCGCATGCCAAACCCCCTCGAGCAGTGAGGAAGGTCAGAGATGTCCCATCTCTGTTAACATTGCATATCAAGGCAGTACAAGCAACACATGATCCATCTGAGCAGTGTTTTCCTCCCCAGAGCTGTCTCACATATGGCAGAAGACAGATGTCTATTTTGCACAGATCCCAAACAGACCTGGCCATGTGGCAGAGAGTTCAAGAAAGGATCAGAGCAGCGGAATCTGACCATAAGGACACTTCATAAAAAGTTACTTAAATTCTCTCTTGCACCCTGGAGAGTTTGCAGCCAGATTTGGTCTTGTCTGACAGCTCTGTATGCCCATGAAATTCCTTTAAATCCTTGGTGAAATGGAGCCTCAGTTTCCCAAAGCAGAGCATTTAAATAAACAAGAGAATAAATCAGAAAGAAGCTGAAGAGGAAATGAAGCTCTTGGTGGCTTATCTCCCCTCCTTTTTAATATCCTCACTGGCTGAGTGCTAAAGCTCTGTGCCCTAGAGCACTTTTCTGTCTTTGTTTTTTGAGCTGTATAAATACAGCTGTGACTTAGATGCTGGGGAAGTTTGCCCCTCTTCACAGCACACCTCCACGCTGCTGTATCTCAAGAGCAGCACTCCTCAAACTGCTGGGATGCCAGGCAGCACCAAAGTTGACTGGGACAAGAAATGCCCACGGGCTGCTGCACAGCTGTGCAGCAGCTGCTGCTCTGTGTGCCTCAGAGCACCGGGACAGCCTCTGGTAGATGGAGGGCCTTCTGCCCTCACCAAATCTTCACCAGGCTGACCTGTCCTCACTGTCATACAACAGAGACCTGTTCAGAAGTGATGTCCAGATGATCATCTGGTCATCATACAGCTGACAGATGCATCTTGGTTCATCCTGTCTGAGGCTCTGCTCCAGGCTTTCTCTGTGGTTTTCACATTTGCCTGTAACCTGTCCAAGACACAACACGGTACTTACTTACCAATCTCTGCTATGGCCTTTTGTCTTCTGAGGGACTCAGATACCCCTGGAAATGAATCAGTGTGTTGTCTGAAAGAAAGCAGGCCAGCACAGCATATTCCCACCCTGCTCAGCAAGAACAAGGCAAACCAAATTCCTCCATCAAATCAATTCCTGCTGCATTAAATTAATGTTGATAGAAATGCAGGAGTGCTTACACTGGCTTATAATTAATGCTAGGTGAAAGCATTATTTAATTATAGGTGACACCTTCTTCCTCAGTTCTGTTGATGGTTTTGGGAACTTTCAAGTAACAGAAGAGCAGTTGAGTTTCCCCAGCCCAGCTGGCTGTGGCAATGCCAACTGTTCTTACTGGCTCACCACAGCCAAACAAGGACTCAGTCTCTGGATGAAGTTGTTCCTTGATACCCTCCTGACCATCCCTCACTGCTGAGGCCACTTCCAAGAGAACAGGAAGGAAAATGCTGAAAAAGAGAGACTGGAAATGACCAAATGTTTTGACCATTTGGATTCAGTTGGTGAATGGCTTTGGCTGAAAATACACATCAAATCATTTCAGTCCGGCATTTGT
Source organism: Eulacestoma nigropectus (assembly GCA_013397775.1). Lineage (NCBI taxonomy): Eukaryota > Metazoa > Chordata > Aves > Passeriformes > Eulacestoma > Eulacestoma nigropectus. Next base: position 1,314,673 of record VZTE01005383.1, on the reverse strand, counting down.
AGACAAAGCTTTCTGATCTTTTGTTTTGAACTGTTGTTAGTTTAAAATTTGCCTACATTTTGAAAGATGAAAGAAAATGGAAGCTGTCAAACAACAAGAGAAAGAACTTTGAAGCCTAAATAAAAGCATTTCCTTTTAAGCTTGAAGTTTGAAGATACATAGCTTTTGATGCTTTTGCTTTACAAACACTTCCTCACACTCCATAAAGTTTACATTTAAAGTTAGCCCAGCCCGTACTGCTAGAAGAAGAAAGAGGGTGGGAGCACTGTCATCTTTAAATGAAAAAAAAATCATTATTCATGCAGTGCTATTTATCCTGGGCCAAAGCAGTCAAAATGTTTCTCTACAGAGTGGTACAGTTCAGGGGAGGGATAGGGCTACCTGTGATGGTCAGCCCCATAGCCTGTGCGTGCCGCTCAGAGGAAACCAGAAACTATCAGCAAGTACAGCCCCTCCTGGACAGCAGGGTGGAGCCGTCAGAAATACACAGCACGATCCCTCTCTTTCCTGTTATTCACAAGCCTTTTGGTGCTGTCAGCTGCTAGTGACAAATGCTTCCCGCCCAACCTGTGGCGTCACTAATTGGTTGCTCTGAGCCCGTGACGGGAGGTTTGTAATTACGTTCCCTGTCCAGTGGCACAGGGACCGTGCTGCCTGTACTGGCCACGCTCACATGGCAAGAGCATGCAGTGAGGGATGGAGCATAGTATGGCAGGATGGAGCATAGTATAACCCAAAACTATCCACAAGAAAAGTGAAGAGCACTGTGTGAAGCACAGAAACCTAAGGCAATGCAAGATACATCAGTGAGCATTTATCTGAATGAAGAAAAGCTTCCCCTGCAAACTGCCCGTCATCTTCGGCTCCTGCTGCCAGGTCTAGCCCAGGACAGTTCTCCATTGAGCCCAATTGTAGAAAAGCACGTCACGTGCGTCCAAGTAACAGATAATGGCTGAAATGAGGCAGGACAAAGTGCTGACTAGATGATCAGACATGCAGATTTTGATTATACATCAGTTGAACAAGAGGCTTGAAAGCAATTCTCATTCTTGCAGCTCCCACTGAACTTCAAATCTTCGTAGTGCTCAGATGCTGCAGTGAGCACAAGGCTCCCCAGAGACAAGAGGACAGGCTATCACTTCTGTGAGCTGGGTAGCCTCAGAGGAAAAGATGTGATTTACACCAATCAAAATATTGACTAGAGGGCTCTTGATAAGCCAAAGTTCCCAGTGCAGATGCTGATCCTGTATTTTTAAGCTTCCTAGGAAATCTGTGGGCCAGCACAACTATCATGGTTTATTGCCAGGGACACACATACTGAAAACCTGTCCCCAAAACTTAGTCAGGTGAGCACGGACAAGGGCAGAGATCTCTCTCTAGTTACACAGGTGTACAGTCAATGCAGTGCACCTTAACTCCTCAGGGTCAAAAAAATGTAATGTGAATAACTGAGCATAGCGTAGCTGGGAGCCTTTAACTCTGTTTCTTCCAGGTGAGGGTCTGGCTCAGTCCCATGTACCTAAAAGCAAAATCTGGCACCTACTTATGCATTACATTCTTACTTTCCTAGAGAAGCTTTAACCATTTGATTCATAAATTATCTGTATGATCCTCCACATCTTCTCCTTACAGAGAAGTAGGCAAGATGTTTTTCCTTCTTCATAGGCTTCATCAACTCAAAAATGGGTACACAACTTTTGTTCCAACACTATTTGACAATTCCCATGTGGAGAGTAGGACAAATTTCAGTCATGAAGCTTCAACTGGGAGGACAGAGAATGGAAGAAAATGTTAAATGTTTGCAGTTTTCCTGTGGTTCTTCGCTCATCACTACTTGCATAAAACTGTCTCACAGGTGCTGAGAGGAAAATATTTAGACCAGAACATGACAGACCAGAGTCTATGCTGCACTTGGCAACACCAAAAGACAGCCAGGATTCTTTAGGTATTTCCAGTCTATAGAAAAACGCAGTCATTGAAGGCTTTCTAGAGTGACCATTTTTGTGCAATTGTTTTGGGAGCAACTAGCTAAATTACACAAATGTTCTATATAGAACACCTGCCATCTCTGAGCAATCCTGCTGCTAACAGGCCCTGTGGCAGGGTGAGCAGGGTGAAGCACACCCCTAAAAGTTTTCACCATTGCATTCTGACCACAGAGGAGGCTGGCCCTGCAGGAACGTGCAGGCACTGGAGTCCTTGCCTGATTTGTGCTTTCTGAGATCACTTCAATAAAATGCAACTTATTTGCTATTAAATAGCCCAAACTGCCCTAAGCAGCCTCTGAAGGCTGGCTGTGAAACAGGGATCTTCAGTATATTGAGTCCAACCTTCAGTCTGGTTTAGGTCCTCTACAGGGGTAGATCCGCCTTGCTCCAAGACCTGGAGCAACTACTCTGCACATTTTCCCTCTCATTTTCTGGGCACCTGTATTCACTCTCAAGAGTTAGAGATTCTCTCTAACTTTTGCTAAAAGTAAGATTTTCTCCATGCCTGTCCCAAACACATGTTTGCTTTCCAGTGCCTTTAGCCCTAGACACAGAGCACGGAAAATCAAGGCCTTCTTCTCTTCTCCTCCCCCTGCCCATTTTGCCCTACAAACCCAGCAGCCATGGACATGAAGCAGGACTGTACAACATTAAGAACAGGACAAATATGGACCAAAAAGAGGGTCTCTAACTGAAAGAGGTCACAGTCAAATGCTTCATTCTTTTTCTCCAATCTAAGTTAGAGCCAAATGTTTTACTTCATCCTATTCTCCAAGACCTCCTCTGTCCCTTGTAGCCTCCCCTTGTGTTTCCACTGGTACAATGGGTTGGATTTGGCTCAGTGTACCCTTAGGGCAGTACAGACATGCCACCAGTCATGAAGTAGCACACTGGCAGGAAGGGGAGTTGCTAGATATGCAAAAAGAGGGTGCAGTGTGGCAGAAAGCGTATTAATTTCAGGGATAATAAGGAGCTTCTGACTATCCATTGGAACAACATACAAAAAATGACTTTCATTTTGGGACAGCTCAAAATGGCCAAATTTTCAGAAGGTGATACCCATGTACTTTCTGAAAATTATGCTTCTGAAGCTGGGCACCCCCAAATCCCTGGTTGCTTTCAGATATGTTGGTTATAGTGCTTTTGATTCAAGCTTTTCCCACCAGATACCATATAGGTTTTTCTCTCCCTTTGGGTCCTGGGGCTGTGCCCCTTCCCATGGCACAGCCCCAGTAAGTACTCAGTTTTATGGCTGAGTAACTTTTGTCTTGCCATCACTTCTTGCAGGCTCTCCCTGAGAGGAAAATAAAAGTCATGAAATGAATGACTGGTTGACTTGGAGTCAACAAGCCCTGTCCCAACTTCAGACACAAAAGCATCTGGATTTAATAATACCTGTTTATAAATAACGTTGTATCATCATTTGTTTAAAAAGAAGTAAATCCTAATGTTGATTATTTTTGAACACACCATGAGCTTTCTGACATAATGAAAAGACAGGAAGAGTCCCAGGGCTGGCATTTCCCCAAAAATGTAGATTGTTGTGGGAAAGGAGACAGAGTAAGCTTCCTGCTTTTGTAGAGGGAACTTATTTTTTGAAGTAAGATAAACTTAGAGCGCTGCTTTTGTAAAGATCGAGGCTTATTTTACTCACTGATATCACACGCACATCAGCAGGCAGCGCCAAGGTGGAAGTGAGCCCCTGCATGTGTTTGTTAGCAGCACGTTCAACAGAGTCTGATTGTGGCACAGGGGAGGACACTCGCTGTGCATGGGGAAGTCCTGGCACCAGAGACGGTGAGGTGCAGAGCAGGAGGCTGGGAAGCTTTTCTTCTGCCATAGGATTACTCTCTGTCTCCAGCACTGTGCTTGGCTGAGCTGCAGTGAGACTCTGGCAGGTCCTGGGTGAAGAGAAATCGGTGGTAGAGATTATCATTCCACAGCCAGACAGAAAAGTTGATCCTGCAGACTTTCTTCAGGCATCTCTTCAAGACTGAGAAAGTAGCAGCAGAGATGTAAGCTGGGATCTACTAAAGGCTAGTGGAAAGATGTTCTTTCACTTTGGCAGCTTGATTCAAATATGTTTCTCTCCCAGACAAACCAGTGGTGAGGGTCTGAGTACAGCAGACAAAGTGTACCCCCAAGTTGGTCACGACTCAGCAGATCAATGCAACCTGCAGATACGTGCCTTTGGGTAGGAGCCAAGCTCAGCTTCAGTACGCGTAAATGTACTCTGCACTGAGGACTATGGGCTAAGTGAGCTGCACTAACCCCAGCCATCTATAGCATGAAGTAGAACCACATTTGTTTGTAAGGCTTCTGTGGCCAGTAAAAGACAAAAATTAGCCTAGGAGGTGGAACTAGAAACAGGCTGCCATGAGGTTTTCCTCTGCATCAGCCTGTGATCAGTCAGAATAATCCCTGTGACAGTGGAAATTGCTAAGTAATCGAGAAAAGAGCTTCAGCAAGTGATGCTGTAGCTCAAATCTGTGGTAAGACCAAAGCCCCTTGCAAAAGAAAGCCTGACTTTATCACAGCACGACTGTAAGGAGCGTGCAGGGCTCTCAGCTCTTGGTAAGAATTGCTCTGTTGGTACTCCATGGTCCAAGATACATTGTCATTGCAGGTGAACCAAGGTAACAGCAAAGCCCTGGGATCTGGTCTGGGATACCTGGAACACATCTGCCAACTGATTGAGAAGATTGGACAGCTTCAGGAGCACAACCTGCGTCTCCAAAAACAAGTGTGCAACTTGCAGAAAGAGCAGAAGATGAGTCAGATAAAAGAGGTAAGCAGACACCATAGTATCTTCCATTGAGTAACAGAGTAATATATCTTGAGTAATAAACTCAAGGCCCAAATTCTGTGTAAGGGAAGATGCCCATTTACCACATCCGACACCCACCTGGTATGGGTATTCCGGTCTTCAGGGAGGCCTCACCCGCCACAATGGGCTTAGTTTCCTGAGCCTGGGCTTCAGTTTCTGTTCTTATTCCATTTTGTTTCCCAGATGTGCTTGCTTCTGTTGACTTAAAAAGCACCCTTCTCACCTCATGCAATGGCCTGGTCTAAGTTAGTAACTTATACTTCTCTACAGTTGTAAACTTCCCAAGAACACATATCTCCTCAATGCTATCAAAACAAAATCCACAGAGCTCCTTAGCAATTGTATTTTGAATTATAAGATCTTTTATTTCCTTCTGAATACAAACTGTCAAAATCCCAGAATTGCTCACAAAACAGACTCAAGAGGAAAGGGAAGCAGCGATACCAGAACCAGCTCCATGCTTTTTTTCCCTTTCTGTGCTCCTGCGCTACCAGATGAAGAATCTCTGACATTAAACATTTCAGCGTTCCCATTTGTCATTTTTATCAGCCAGAGATAGCTGGAAAATTTGACTGAAATTTGTGAATAATTTCAGGGTCTTCCTAGCATTTCTGTCCACATTTTTTAGCCCCTGCATATTTTGTTAAGCTCTACCCCACCTCTCCTTCAGTAATCACACCAGATTTCCATCTTTTTTCCTCCCCTGCTTTTTATTTATTTTATCACTCCCCAAAGGAACAGAAAGGGTTTGTCACACTCAGCTGTTTCTTCCCAGACATACTGTGGCAACTCTTTTATTCTCCTGATAACGTCATTGTTCCCCTGGTGCTGGTCTCCCACCTGCTGGGACTGGATCTGCAGTAGGTGACTGACTCTTCCTCAGAGCCAAAGCCAAGTTCTGAGTCAGGTTGCAGAGTGGAGTAGCTTGTCATTTCCATGTACCCATCTCTCACACTCAGAGGAATGCAGCCTCCTACATAGAGCCTGGGAATTGTTAACACATTTCCTGAAGCTTTACAACTGTGAGTCATTGCTCAAAGTAACTCTTCCAAGCTGCAAACTCATCTGGTGTACATGCCCCCTTCCCCAGCTCCCACTGAAATGAAAGGCACTGTGCTTTCATTTAAATATTTGAAACTTTGATCTTTTTGGTACTTCTGAAGATCTCTCAGCAGTGTCTTCTCAGATGCATTTGTCTCATACTGTTTAGTGAGGAATTGGATCCTCAGATGTCACATTCAGCACTTGCAGTGCAGTCTACGAAACTGGGCGTTCTCAGGTATCTTGTGGTGCCTGTATCTCCTGTATTTGAGCCATAGAGGAGATGGCTCATCATCATTTTGTTCTTCAGTCACAGCCCCTCTGAATACAAGGGGAATGCTGCTACCCCATTTGCCGTGAAACACGAAGATTGCCATCCACAATTTGGAGGGTGTCCAAAGGCTCCTTTACAAACCACCACCATAGACTATGAGCATGGAAAGGTTTCCGTGTCCCAGACATGGCTAGGGAAGACACAACCCCCAAAACAGAGATGGGTTAGCATGGTATTAAGAGCTGGTCATGAGGGTTGTAGATAACCAATGCTTCCGATGCTGTTCTTGAGAGGTGCACAGACATCACCACTGAAATTATGGCTTTGATCCTGGGACACAAAGGGAACACTGCTGCTCCACATCCTTTGCTTTACAGGGAAATCTATAATACCATGGGCCAAAACCAGCATCTTTCAGCAGATTTGCTAAGCATCTCCCAAAGGTATAGGTAATGTGAAGTGCCACACTGCTGTGACAACATATCCAGATGAGAAGTGACATTGAAACTGTCAATTGCTTGGGCATCTCCAGAGGTGCTAAACTGGTGTTGGCCTGTCCTGGTTCCAACACGAATAAACAGTTTGGTTCCCTTTCTGCTTCAGCTGGATAAAGCTGTCCTTCCTTCCTGCCCTCCTAAACTCTTCTGCAACATGGCTGTGCAAGGTAGAAAATCTCCCCTTCCTCACCCCACCAGCAACAGAAGAAGTACACTGGCTTAAGTACCACATACAGTCAATCTGGCTGGTAACACACAAGAAAACTATGGCATCCCATCAATAGAAATACAAGATATTGTTGTCTATGCATGCGCCAAAACAAATAACATCTTAAAATATGAGTCATTGTTATAACTGATCTGTTTATTTACACTAATGTCTTAGCTGAGCAGCTCTCTGTTTAGAAACTTGTATTCAGTTCCTTCTGGGAAACAAACTGAAAAGATGCTGAGTATCAGGCAATTTATGTTAAATGCTAATGAAGCCAAGAAAGCTCTGTATTAATAATTACAGGCTGTTCAGCCTTTTAGAGAATTAAATAATTTGTCCGGGTTCTGGTGGGTCCCAGGCCAAGGATGGACATCTCTGGGCTGGAATGCTTACAATTTCTCTGTACTGTCGCATCACCTCTTACCTTGGGCTGTTGCAGCCTGAGAGCCTGCATATTTTCTTTTTGTCTGGTATAGGAGTACCTTCTGCAGCATTGTTCCTGTGGAGCTGCCAGTATCTTCCTTAACCCACATCAAGACATGAAAACAAGTTTTGCTGGGAGGAGCAGACCTCACAGCCTCTTGGTTCAGACTGGAAACCCTTCTGATCTTTCCATCATCCCAGAAATAGGAGTGAACACTGAGAAGCTGAGCAGCTGCAACGGTGAGTTCAAATACCTCTTACCTGCCCTCCTGTTTGCCACCACTTGGTCAAACGAGCTGACCAGCCACTTTCTTTTCCCCAGGAAAGACAGTTGGGAACAGAGCAAGGTTTTGGTAGAACTAAACCCTAGCTGAAATCCAAGAGAAGCAATTTAAAATGCTCTGTCTCTACCTAGCATTTTAACACTGGCTGCTTCGTGTGTGAGTCACGGTTTTTGCTTTGCAGCTGTGGCTGTAAAGACTAGGACAAATGCAGTATAAAATATGTCTTTTGGAAACTTAGCATGCCTGAATGGGACCATTAGTGGAGCCTCCCTCCCCCAGGCAAGGTGGGATTTGATCTAAGATGGAAGGCCTTATGCTTGTTGTTAGTCTTCTACCCTCTTAAGTAGGCACAGAACACATTCCTGGAGAATGACTTGTTCTATAGACCAAGTGGAAATAAGCCCCAGCTGCAAAGCTTGGATCCAGAGACCAACTTTTCCAGAAAGCTGAGAAACACTGGGCTCAGCCTACTGATGATAAAGCCAGATGAAAAGTCTGGATCCAATGTTACACGTGAACCAGCTCATTAAATGAGACTGATTAGTTTATTTCAAACCTTGGACTTCAGCCTGTTTCTAATACCTGGTGAAACACAGAACAACTTCCTAGTAGGACTGAGTCAGAGCCTTTGGGATCACATGGGGTCTTAACCTATCTTTAAGTCCTTAGGGTTCTCATCCCATCTGAAGTCATAACTTGCTGACGGCACTGCCCAGAGGCCATCCTAGCAGGACACTGCTAAGAAGTAAGTCCTTGCATTTCATTGCAGGAAGTCAGAGATACCCAGAATCAGGAAAGAGCCAGCCGACGGTGGGGCTCAAGAAGTCATTAAACAATAGGAACAACAAGGAGAATGAGTTCAGAGAAGTTGAGAGCATGGCTGATGGACAGGCTTTTCTATCAAAGGACCCTGCAGTAAAAAAGGTGAGTGATAAACTTGGAGCCAGCCTCTGAGGGGGACCTGTGGGAGAAGCAGAGAGAAGTTCTGCTCAGGCAGATCAGTGAGGTGCCAGGAGAGCAAGCCAACCCTGTCTGCTACCGAGCACAGCTAGGCCAGCGAGGGTCAGGGGGCTGTGTGTCTCTCTGTTCCCAACCTTAAATGAAGGACTATATCTTTATGCCAGGAAAGGCACAAATGGATCACTGGTCCAGGGGAGAGGAGCACTGCAGACAGCAGCATGGGGTTTAGTCCTCACCAACTCCAAATAACTCATTGTGTGGACTCTGTCCTAAGTATCTCCACTACTGGTGCTAGTGAGATTAAACCAAGCATTCGTTCCCACTTATAAAAATTTTAGTGGATCAATCCTTAGCTGGCCACATTTAATTACCAGACTGGCAGCATATAAATGTAATTAGTTCCAGTCCTCAAAGCATGTTCCGGGGAATGTGTTTCAGCAAATCTGTGTCACTGAAGTCCAAGCGAACCAGGATGAATACTTTCCTCTCCCTTTCTTTCCCATTGATTGTGTCTGCCTCAGCACTTTCATGTTCCGGTGGGGATCAGAAGTGCTGAAATGCCAGAGCAGAGACTCTAATCAGAGTATTCCCAGCCCAACAGGAAAGAGGAAGGAGTAGGTCTCTCACGGGAAAGACCTTCTCATGAAATTTCCACCCCAAAGTTGCAAATAGGTCATAAACACTTCAATGAACTTCAGAACCCAAATTACGGCTGAGTCCTGAAAGCTGCTCCATGCTCTGCCTTGTATCCAGCCAGCTTCTGGAGTATTTTAAGCACGTGTGAAGTTCTGATGACTTCACAGGACCGTAGAACCAAGATCCATGCTCTTTAAACTGAATCCTCATCCTCTCTTGTTACATCACACCTTAGTATTGTCACTTAGTACTGGATTTTGTACCCTGAAAATGAAATACCCCATTTATTCCTACAGTGCAGGTACTGTATGGGAATTCTGTCTATTACACTCATCCCCAGGCAACTAGGTACTATACACATGAACTGGCAGTTTAAATACAAAAGAGAGGCGAGAGGTGGAAGGAGAAAGAAGGGATTATCACACATGTGAGGGACTGAGTCTAAAAAGAGATAAAGGACTCGACCAAGGCTATGGGTACATTCCAGGGCAGAGCTGAGAACAAAGCCTGGTCTGTTGCAAACGCTGGGAGATGGTCTCGCTGTCTTGTTATTTATCAATGTATTTGTCTTTTGTTTTTAGGCTCTGGATGTCAGCAAGAACATCTCGGTATGTACTGCCTTTGCAGAATATATTTAACTTGTGTCTACATTATCACAGAGTCAGCCCGTGTAGAACACAGTATTGTACGAACAAAAGAGGTTTGCTCACCCCCGAAGTTTACTCTTACAGACGACACGAGCATCAGCTGCTCAGGCTGTCTGTGGTATCAGCAGTGCTTGCTTGTCTGAGACAACACCAGCACAACGAGGGACTAACTGCTGAGGCCTCAAAACCCTTCCACAGCACACATTAATCCTAGCAGTAAACACAGAGGTTTGCTATTTCCATGAGTAAACAATCTCGCTTACAGGCAATTAACTCAATAGCACTGAATCAGGTGTTGCAGTTCTCAGCTGAGCCATGACCTCAGCTGAAGTTTTGAACTGAAAACTTTGCAGATATCCCCAAGAACTATTGCAATAGGCATGCTGGGGCTGGTATGCATGGCTGGGCCACTGCCAGCTTGTGCTCTCAAGGTGGCCACAACTCCTGTAGTAATGGCATACCAGCACCAGCACACAGTGAGACGGAACCTCGGGACAGGGCAGAACAACGTCAGGAACATGACAGTGGTTTGAGAACTTCACTGAAATGGGAATAATTCCTCTCCATTATGCTTGTTCTGGGACATGATAATTTTTGTTCTGTTTCCCAGGTTTTCCAGTCATCATTTTAGGAAATTTAAAACAATATAGGAAAAAACCCATTAAATTTTTTGATTCACAGCTCCATTTAGTTCACGGGTCCAGATGAGCCTGTCCTGGAGAAAACAAACATTAGGGATGGCCTCCTGAGACTCCCTGACCTCCTGATAATCTCTATTAGCATTTCAAATGTAAGGGGCCAATAGCTGTGGCTTGCAGACGTGACAGGGAAACAAAGGCTTGATCTCTTCTAATTCATGGTCCACAAAAGTTACCACCTTAAAAAAGGCTGATACCAATGCACCTGGCCTAATAGAAAGGATAATAGAGTCAAAATGCTTTTCTGGGCTTTGTTGTAAAGGCCCCCTGCGTGCATGTGAGTAGGTAGGAAACCAAACCGATCTTCTCCTTTAGTACAGCATAACAATAGGGTAAAACGTGCCCTTAGGCAGCTACTCAGCATTCACCAGTGAGGTGCCCTCACTCTCTGAAATCCTAAGTCAGAAAGAACAGTGGAGTCCTAGGCAGAGAAATGCTACCAAACAAAATACAAAAAAAAAGATAATATTAGCTCACAGTTCATCAATCCTGTCTCCTTGTGTCGTATACAAGTACAGGCTGGCCATTGGGCATCATCGCACAGTGTTAAAAATTCGTTTGTGGGCCCTGACCCCTATCTGTCTGAAATAAAGAAACTTCCCTCTTCCCACCACCCTGGACTACCCCAAAGTATCATATGTCGGCCAGATGAAGTCTGCCAGCAACTTGTCTCTAGTCCTTTAAGTTGTGCTTTCTTTTTGCTCCCTAGGGTGAGAGCCATGCTTGGAGGAGAATGAGAGATCTTATGAGGAAGACACGGTTGACAAACCAGAACAAGCTGGGGCTGTCCTCTGCTGCTCTGAAGAGGTCCTGCCCACAGTTGTATAGGTGAGCCAATGCTGTGGGAGATTTTCACTTAATGTTGGGAGGAGGTGGTAGAAGGTTTACCTCTGGTTGTTGCTGCCTGGAGAAGACCACTCCTTACCTTATTTCCAGTGCATATGCTGGTCCTGGCTAGCAGTAGCATTTGCTTCCTTAGTGCCCAGATGCTCTAGGATCCCAACTGGTATTTTGTAAGGTAGGTACAGGCTGTCTTAAGGGGAACAATAGGACATTCTCACCCGTGTGAGAATCATGGAAACATTAGGGTCCCTAGAATAAGGTTCTTCTTCCCAGCAGGGCAAGGGGATGATGACAATTAGTCAGAGCCATTCTGTAGTCTAATTATTTGTCTTTCTGCTCCCTCCTAAGCATTGCAGTCAGGATTAATGCTCTCCTTTGTCCGCTTTCCCACCTTTCATCCAGTGGGACAGTAACCATATTGTACCTGATCTGTGTTGGGATGGGACAGTCAGGATCAGCTAGATGGTTTTTGTCAGAGGAAGAAGAGATGGAGTTTGCTGAATGTGTACTCATGGGTGGGACCTGTTTGTTGCTGTAGATGAATATTTGGGTCAAATATGAGGTCTTATTTCTATTAAGTGATCCATGCTGCTCCCTTGGGCAAGTTTGTCTACCAGGCTGGTTATAGCCTTGCCTCTGAGCTAAACTGTGTTGTGCATGCCTGTCTGACAATGCTGCCAGCTACCCCTTGCACAGATATTCCCTGTGCACTTGCCAAGTCCTCCCAGCTACTCTGGTGAATTTGGAGTGTTTGTGTATATAATCAGGTAACAGGAAGAGCCTGGGTATCTTAGTCACCAAAGCTGGAGCGTTAGATGGAGCTGTGCACCTCCGTGGATGTTTTTTCAGCTGAGGTCTCAGTAACCTTGAGCGGAACAGCTCAAATGTGCTTAAGCCCTCCTCCGGTTTTAGAGGGGGTTATGGTGGGGAAACAACAGTTGTTTAAGCACTCAGGAATGTCCTATTGTTCCCCTTAAGACAGCTTGTACCTACCTTACAAAATGCTTAAAGGGAACTGGGAATCTTGTAATTACAGCTGGGAAAAAACCTGTCTGTAATACATGGAGTGATTTTTCCAGCTGGGAAAAGCTTGGTTGGGGCCCAAGCACACATAACAGGAGAGCTTCCTCCTATTGTTTAGGAAAATGAAAGAAACACAAAGCAGAGAGAGATCAAACAGTTCCATCTAAAATAGATGGTGAACCAGCTGGGGAAAAAATACAAATTCCTGTGAACCTTCCCTCTAAACCTGAATAGAACCAGCACTTTTATTTGGGTTTCAGAAAAGTTCTGTCTCTGTAACCTTCTGCTTGCCCCATCTCTGCAGCACAGAGGACAGCAGCAGTACTCCCTGCATGACAGTTGAAGGCTAGGTCCTCAGCTACCTCAATTAATGCATTTCCAATGAAGGGTCAGCTCAATAGCTCCTAGTAGAAATTCTAACTCCCTAGAAATTAGTCTCCTAGAATGAACAACTGTCATGGAAATGCTGTACAATGAGATGCCAACTGGACAATTTTTTACCTGGCCGTATCCAGGCATCTTCAGAGCTCTTGTACATTAATTTTTGCAGGCTGTTTTCTGTAGCTGATGAATGGCCTTTTCTTCTACTAACTTTCTTCTCCTGTACATCTACATAAAACCCTTGCCTCTACTTACGCACCTTATCTCCCTCCATTTCCTTTTCTCCTGCATTCTAGCTGTTATTCCCCAGCCCTATCTGTATTTGATCTTGCTCTTTTTACCCCAAACCCAGCAACAGCAGTGTACCGACCCTGTCCTTTTCACTAGTGCCTGGAAAAGTTGGGCACCTTGTTCATAGGGCAGTTTGGATACGTAGTTGCCCTCAGGCTCCTATGAAGTAAAAATTAGGCTTAGGGGATCAATAACAGACCAGCAAATGCTGCTGGACAGTAACACAGACCCTTCCTGCAGCAGTACCAGAATGGTAAAGCAATAAAGTCTCACTCATCTGCAGCTCTTGGCAAAGCAAACCTTGAAGCCCTGATACTTTCAGCATTTAAAGCCACTGTCTTTGTCATAATTTATGAAACATGTTTGTCCTGGCTCCTGGTCCTGTTTGTACATGCAGACATATGGAGGTGGCTGGCTTTTGCTTACCTGGGCTTTCTTGGGCTCCAGGTCTTGCACTGGAACAGGCTGGAGCCTGGTGCCCTGTATTAATATACAGCTCTGAAGGAAGCAGAGATTTGTTGGTTTTGACACCCAGTCCCACTTGAGTCATTTGGGCAATTAGAGAAAGTCTCTTTGTTTTTGTAACTAGGTCAAAGCAAATCCCCTTTCACGCTCCCACTCTGTGTATGATGAATGATCTGCTCCAGGGTGGTTGTTTTGTTTTTCTTTTCTGTCTTCTTTTTTTTTTTTTTAACATCCACAAAAGAATTCTCGTAGCAGAGAGAATTTGGTTCTTCTAGCAGGAGAGAGGGGAGGCCTGCCAAGATAAACATACTAGCACAAGACTCGCAGGTTTGTCATACATTGTTCTAAACAGGCTCAGGTTTTCATTTCATGTTCTTTTTCCTGCTAATACATTTGCTCCTGCAAAGCAACTTCTATATTCTGTGCAAAGGACCAGAACAGACTGATGACTGACTTCATTATAGTGTTATGAACTTAGGCAGCACATGGTCCTTCACTTTCCAGGGCAGGATCTAATGTAGGAAGCTTTGGACAATCCCCTCCTGACATTCCTGTGCAGATATACCCACCTGGGTATCTATGGGAGCTGCAGCTTTAATGAAGATGCACGGGCATGAGCTAACCTCAAATACAGTATTTTTTCATGATAAAGATGATCGTTTCAGTTTGAAGCCACCAAAAACTTGCTGCTGCATAATGCCTACTTTGTGGTTAGGGTTAAGTAAGCTAGGAAGGACAGTGCAGTTCTAACATTACAAAATCCCATCTTCAATACTGTGTAGTAAAGATTGAAAAAGGCCTGAGAACCTCAGACCCAGGTCTGAATGCTGCTTTTCACATGGAAAATTAATACTAAGGTATTCTCAACACTGTGCTCAGGCTTGAGAAACCACTAAAGAATTAAAGAACATCAAGGCAGAAGTTTGACCAGTCCATTGTAAAAGAATTAAGAGCAGAACAAAACATAAAAATGTACAACACTTAAAAAAACCCCAAAAATAGTAGTTTGCAAAATAAAGAGTCTGCACCGCATTAGTCAGGACTTTGAGTTGAAAATTTTTCAAATCAAAGACTTGAAGTAAAAAGCTATTAGCTATTTATTTTCTGTAAATAAATTTCAAACATTGCTTTTAAAAAACCCCAAAACAAACTACAGCCTTTCTTTCTTAAACAGAACCTATTTTAAAGACATTTTTAGAAAGTGTTTCAAAAGGTTTGTCTCTCATAAGTCCTGGAGGCCTGAGCTAAGTCATTTCAACCAAACAGGATGTATTGTACTCATTTCAATCATATGTGATAACTAACAAACAAAAAATTAAGCTGGAGACAGTCTACAGCAGCTAGCTTAGTGTTGCCCTTCAAAACACTTCATTTCCTACTTACTATTTTAGGCCAGAAATGTTAAGCTCCCTGGGACATTCAACCATGAGTCTATCCCCCAGCTTCCAGCCAGGCAGAAAATACTGGTTGCTCTGAACAAAATTATGTTTGCATCCATCCATTACAATGTGGCTCCATGCCAAGTGCTGCATCTTGTGGCTCCCTCTTTTTGGATGCTGCCACAAATATTGGAGCATCTGTTAGGGAATTTCAGACTGGAGAGGGGGAAGCTGCAGTGGGTATATCTTAGATACATCTGCATAGCATATTAATGTTAAGAACACAGCCAAGCATTCTGGCCACTGTCAACTCTAATTGTATTTTTCCATTTGTTAAGGCCAGATATTATGTCTTCAGAGCTGAGGAAAACTGAGAGGAGCTCCATGATTGTTCTGGGACAAAATACAAAGAATGAAAACTTATGGCCTTTCTGATAACCTGAGTCAAACAGAGCAAGGTAAAGTAAGTAAAGCAGCATGTGTTTCTTTGTGAGGTGGGGTTTTTCACCTCTTCTTGGCACAAAAATGAGGCAGTCTTGTACCTTCATCCAGACACACTCCAGAATGCAAAGACAGCAACAGGTCCATTTTTGAAGTTCAAATGATGTGGATCAATGCCTACTGAGGACTGGCCCATATATCTTCGTTTTAATAGTCCCCCAGCTTTTGGTTTGGTGTTTTGTTTTTTTTTTTTTTTTTACTTTAACACACAATTTAAAGGCAACTGTAGTCATACGGGCTACATCATGCAGCCTTTTTACAGAACATAAAAGGCAGTAAATTAATTTATCTGCAGTCAGTCAAAAGACTTCCAAATAATAAGCTAGTGAGATGTCTTGGGAAAGAAACAATCTCTCCATAATTAAGACCAAAAGAAAACCAGCCTCAGCTTCATATTCCACCTTCCCAACTCAGCGCACAGGGTAAATGCAGAGAAACTCTCTCTAATCTCACATTCACTGCATATTTCTGTTTCAGAAAGTCAAGGTGAGAACACCAAAGGACACAAAATCAAGAATCTCGAGGTTCCTCTGTGCAATCTACACCCAACAATTGTCAACAGAGCAACTCCGAATTGAGTGTTGGAAGAGAAAGAGGGAAGGGGGATGTTGAGAAGGGTCTGTGGGCAGATACATGCTCAGCTATGTATGGCTTCGCTCCCAAATCCAAAGCGTACTTAAAAAAGTCAAGCCACAGATGAAAATTGCTGATAGCATCTTGGCAACTCAATAACCAGAGACTTTTAAGATTTGGAAATTCTTCCTCCTCTCTGGGTTAGGAACAGAATTACCTGAAACATTGAAGTTTTTAAACTATCATTACTTTTTGGGGACTTCTCCAGCTGAAATAAACATTAGCTTTATGGGACACAGCATCCTGTAGAGGAGTGTCAGGAACTCCTTGCCCAAGGCAGAGGTGGCTGTTGAAAGGACAGCCTCCTCCCTCTGAGGGACCTAAACTGCAGTCTGTGTTTGTTTCCAGCACAGCTCCTTCCTTCAGAGCAGCCTATGGCCAGCTGTGCCATTTCACTGGAATCCAACAGGAAAACAAAGTATGTAAAGCTAAGGTCATTCCACCATTAGCTTCCCATCCTGTGGGCCTGCTCCTTCTGCAGAGGCCCCTGGACTCCGGTGCTACCCTGCACAGAAGTTGGCATTGTACACACTCATTGTAGAGACAAGAGCAAGCAGCACTGCAGGAATCAGCCTTTCGAGAGACTGGAGGGGGCATCCAGGGCAGCCTCTGCCCTACGGGGCAGCCCAGCCATTGTGTAATCAATCTTTTTCTTTTTTTTGAGTGGGGACAGGACACCATGCTTGAATTCCTATTTTTAAATTCCATTTAAGTGCTCTGTCTGTGCAGGTGGGGGCCTGAGGCTGTAGGTGGGGCAGTCATGCTGCTGCATGGCTCCGCCTGCACTCTCTCTACTGGGAAAAGGTGAGGAGGAGAGCAAGGCTGCAAGGGAAAGTAATTCAAATGCATCCTTTACAAACTGGTGCTCTTTTGGGATACAATATCAACTGTGTAACATAATGACTGTGCGTGGTGGCAGCCTTATTGCCATATGTCCACTGCTTCCTGACTCAAGGAACAGGCAATGCATGCTTCTGAATGTCACATGGTTGCAGAGGTCTCTGCACACTAGCTCTTACTGGTACTAGCAAAATAATTAATACATATAGAGTAAAGATTTAAGTAAACTAATATTGCCTCTTGATAAAGGATTATTCTATCCCATAAATTACAATATAATTACAAGTCAAGCCATTGCTGTTTAAAAATCTCTCCCCAACCCCAACTTGCCTGAGAACCAAGATTTGACAAGCTGGCAGGAATGGTCAACTTCAGCAGGCTTAGTCTTTCAGTAACAGATGCTTCTCCCTTGCTCATCCGCACCAGCTGGAGCTGCTGGAGTCCTCCAAACCAGAGCAGGATCTTTTCTGGGATTCAGAGCATCTCAGCCATACTGTTCCAGGGCCAGTACAGTTTGCAGGAATGAGTGAGGGCAGTAGCCCAGGCTGGGTTCTCCAAGTACTCAGAAGGGTTGCTACTGCTGTTACTTAGTATCTCAAAAAACCCCCCCCAAACAGAATGGCCAAACTCCACAACCCAAACACAAATCCCCATTGAAAAGAAAAAAAAGGCTGTGCTGACTCAAGGTTAGCACCCTAAAGTAGATGCTGTGTTTAATGTTTCAGTTGTAGCTGCTGCTGCAGGACTTGGTTATTCACTGTATATCTTGCTAGTTTCATCCAAAGCTAGAAAGATTTATGATTTGATTATTCTGTGAATAGTCTGTATATCTCCATAAATACAGGGGACAAAAATCCTGCATTAACTTACATCCTCCATCATCCCTCCAGCTTTTTTACAGAGACTGTACAGAATGTGAATAAGTGCAAACTGAATTTAAAGTGTTTTAAGACATAGCATCATGAACTGGTGTTTTCTACAACCCCCTCTATTCCTGTTATAAGTCTGTTGGGTGTTTTATGTTTGCTTTTTTTTTTAACTAAGATAAACTAGCACTCTTCTTTATTACACCATTATATTAAATATGTTCCTGTATTTTCAGAAATAAATGTATTTATAATGTGTAACATACTGTATAGTTCTCCACTCCAGGATCCATTGTAATACAAGCGTAAGAAATTTAATAAAAGTATCACTATTATGATAATTGTTTTCAGATATTTTATTAATGAACACCTGGCTTGTAGTATAGCAACTGCCATACCTTTAGGGTGTCAGGTGAGCATAGCTAGTCAAAAAAGGAATTGTTACCTCCAAGCTTTTAAAGAACTTCTTTAGCTTTGGCAAAGAAGCAAGTTTGCTCTTTGGAAGCAGGTGCTGTTCTCAAAGATCTAGAGGGTGAGGAGAGCCTTTTGAAAGTTCAGCTATGACAAAACATACGTGTTAATTCTGAGTGGCCATGTATTGGGTGCTGTTGCTGGGTTTTGCTTCCACAGACAGGCAGCACACACAGCACTTCCAAGAAGAACCAATGAAGGCACTGGGACAAAGTGTGCTGATGCTCAGCACTGGGGTTTCTCTCTGAAAATCTGGGTTCAGTAGCAGTACTACACAACAGCCTCAAATGACAGATCTTGGCTGGCCTCAGGGCTGCTTCTCCTCAGCTCCTTCATTCCCAGCCAGCAGCACCCTCCTGGGCAGAGCAGCTTCCCTTCACCTGCAGGTGTCTAAGCTGCTGTGTACAGCACCCCCAACAGCTTTAACTGAACTGTATAACCAGGTGATACAGAGTGAAGCTAAAGAGGGTGCTGACAGAAGAAGTACACACAGCTATCAAAAGAAAGTAATGCTGAAAAGTCAACGAGACCCAACTAAAGAAAGTAGGGGCCTAGGAAAAAAATAAGCCAGAAGTGCACCTATGAAGGTAGAAGGAAAAGAAAACACTTTTGGCAGAAGCAAATATTGTATAACAGGAGCCATGAGAGCCACTAACACCCCAGTGGCGTTGGAGAACAGGCAGTGAACACAGGGCCAATGCACCAGAGGAGGAAACCTCCATGTTGCCTTTCACCCTGTGCCAGTGCTCCACAGGAACAACTCATCCCACTGCTGCTCCTGCCTTTCCCACCAGCTGAGGACCAAGTAGCAAGCCTTAAACACAGAAGACTCCCCAGAGTGGGTAAGGGAATTAAGTTCATTTCTTTGCTCACCCACCTCCACTTAGCACTGCATGTACCCTACACTAAGCATCATACCAGCCGCCTACATCAAGCTCTGCACCAAAAGGGACAGTCCTCCTGCACGGGAATCTACACAATTCCCATAGGCTATGCACCCAAAGCTCCCTGCCACTTTGGGATGGTTCAGTAACCTGACAAAGGGCAGCAGGGACTTGACTCTCACAGCCCCTTCAGCATCCACACAGGCACCCAAGCTCTCTAAGCAAATATTTCTGTCTCCCTTACTGAGGCATAGGAAGGCTCCAGTAGCAAACAGGAGGTCTTTAGGTCTTGCTTACATACACACAGTTAGGGCCAGAGCCCTGCCTGGTGCACTGAGAAGGTGTGTTTTATATTACTCCTCTAATTGCCCAGTTAATTAACATTATAGACAGCTGCTAAAGACTTGTCATGAGGCACATCATGAGTTTACACTCTCCTCTCCCAGACAGAGCTTCACCTGTACCAAGGTCATTTAGTTGCCAGAGGCCCACCCCAAAGGGGGAGGCCTGTTTGACCTATCTTCAGATGATGATTTTTTCTGGCCTGTGATCTTCTTCTCCCTCTCACCATACAATTTGGAACAGTCTTTTCTTCTAGTTAGATTTTGAAAGCATGCAAGACAAAGATCACTGGTTATACTGACAGTAGCAGGGAAAAGCAGTTCTGCTAGAAAAATAAAAATATAAGATGACTCCTGACATTTCTTGGAATAGGAAAGGAATTAAAACACAGATCCCACCGCTTATTAACACCCTCTAATCACACAGTATCAGCAGAACCTAATTAAAAACAGCAATATCTGCTACCTCAAGCAAGCTACTGATCAGTTCTATGCTTCCATGTATCAGTGCTACTCTTCCCTTTTAAAGGCCCTAAAGCAGTGCAATTACGACTCCTCTCCTGCCCTTAACAGGGAGGATTTCTAATCAAGCCTTAGAGGAAAAAAGAGAAAAACATTTTTCCTTCTCCTCAAGGACTACTCCATCAGCTAGAAGCAGATCTCAGTGTGAGTGCAAGCACCAGAGCTCCCCCAGGCTGGGCAGGAAGGAGGGGGTGGAGCCCAATTTCCCCTCCACTGCCTGGAGAGTTTTGCTATACTTTTTTCACCCAGGACCTCAGAAAGCGAAGAGGGATGCTGCCCAGCTGCTGGGACTGACAACACCACACTGAACTGCTCCTGATGCTCAAAATGACAAGTTTTATTTATCATCTAAAAGAAATAAGTTAAAAAATTCAGAAAAGCACTGTTATGCCAACGGTGCTGTCGAATTTGCTTTAATCCAAGACCTTTGAAGATTCCTGCCTGCTGTCACATGAAGGCTTAAGATTAATCTGCAAGTAAAATTTGATTTTTTTTTTCCCTGAAGTTCAAACTACCTAGGCCCTTTCATTTATTCCAGTTGGAATGATGTCTCCATATTCTCATTCACCAGAAAAATGCCACCTACCCTTTTGTGTTTCTAGGGCAAGAAAGGCAAGTTCATGCACAGCATCTTTAGGAAGGCCCATTTGTATAGTGCTTTGGCATCCTTGCTTTCCAGTCCTACCACAGGCGCACCGTCCTAACTTACCTAGTGCCTTAGGGACAAGTGGGCAATTCCCAGCTCCTCAGCACAGTCAAAATACTTGCTCTACATCCCCAGAGAAGTAGCTGCAGTATCTCCTTTTAGTGAGTTTTGCTGTACTGCTCAGTGTTTGGATGGAGCCAAGGTTTGAAAGCCACTATATTCATTAACAGAGATACTGACACCACCCAGCATCAATCCTGCCTCAGTCTGCATCCCAGGCCTTGACAAGGTCTCCAGTTTGTCCAAGGCAGACAGTTAACGCCACACCTAGAGCAGAAGAATTCCAGAGTGAGATGAATTTGGAGCATTTGGAAAGCTTTGCTTTCACAGCCACTGGGATAACTATTCCCTTGCAAATAAAATCTTATACCTAGGGTCTCCAGGGGAAGGGATACCACCAACCAGATGGGTTTGACAGCCGCTTTATTGCAATCCATTGAGTGCATGTGTTGCTGACACCTTCCTTTGCCGCAGCACAGAAACCACAAGCACCACACACAGAGCTGTCCCAATTGCCACAGCAGCAAATCCCAGAGCCCAGGGGACTGCAAAATGCACAGCTGCTCCTGTGGGGAGAGACACCCCAGTTAATGCTCCCAGTGAGGCACAGGGATGCCTTAGGGGCCCAGCCTTTCTGTAGAAAGGCCTTAGACCAGCCCCCTGCCCCTGCTCTGCTGCCACACACACTTACCATGGCCATCCTTGGCTGTGTCCTGTCTTAGCTCATCCTGGAGGAAAATCACAGGGCCTCTGCTGGAGACATGGGAAGTACCTTCCTGAAAAGGATGCTCAGCACTCCTTTTACCCCCTACAGAGCAACGTGAAGGTTGTAGGTAAGAAGAGGTATAGCCCTGAAGGTCAGCAAATTTTGTCCAGGTCAGTTTCTCAACACACGAGAAGCTCTGAAGGCCAAAGTTTCCATGTGAGTCCACACAGAGTTAAGAGCCTATGAAGACCCCTGTCTTTTTGGCATAAGAAGAGCCCTTAGTCAGTAGAAAGGAGCAGGAAATGCCATGTCCATGGCTCAAGGGAATTAGTCCATAGGCTACATGCCCCCTACTCCCCAGTCTGGAGACTAGGCCCTTGCTGCCCCTTTGGATAGGGAAGCAGAAGGCCAGGACACTTACTGGCTCTGGCAGGACAAGTGGTGGTGCAGGACTCTTGTACAGACTGGTGGCACACTGAAGCACTGCAATGCAGGTACACCTAGAGAAAAGTGGAACACAGCCTGAAATCCCTCAGACAGTGTCTGGAGACTGGTGGTATCCTGGTGTGGTGTGTTGACCCCAGCCAACAGCTAAGCACCCACACAGCTGCTTCCTCACTCCCCCTGTTCTGCCCCAGCAGGGCAGAGAAAGAATAGGAAGAGCAAAAGCAAGGGAACCTGTAGCTGGAGAGATAAAGACAGTTAAATAAGTGAAGGACAGGAGGAGAGGGAAGAAAAAACCTAAAGCACAAGTGATGTAAAGGCAAGTCACCTACCCAGCTCCTACAGGCAGAGAAGGGCCCAGGGAGCTGGAGCATCAGCTACACTGGAAGATGAAATCCCCCAGTGTTTACTGCTGAGCATAAAATCGTGCAACATGGCATGTTCCTTTGGCCCATTTGAGTCAGCTCTGCTGCCTGCCTCCCAGGTTCTAGTCATGCCTACTCACACAGGGTTGAGACAGCAGAATGAGGAGAAAGTCTTGGTGTTCTGCAAGTGCTATTCAGCAAAAAGCAAGAACATCTGTTTTCAACACAGTTTTAGCGACAATTCCAAAGCCACAGCACCATATGGGCTGCTATGAGGAGAGTTAACTCCATACCAGCGCACCTGGTCACAGAAGGGGAAAGGCAGAAAGGTCTTTTCGGCTTGTTTCACATCCAGGCTGTAGCCTTGGAGCCCTCTGCTGTCCGCTGCAAGGCAGCTTCAAAACTTTTAGTCCATACGCTTTCAAACTCGGTCAAATCTAGCACTACAGCACTTCTCCCTGACACCTGGAATACTGCTGCCCGAGCACCACTACACTGTGAACCTTGTTAGGTACAGCTGAGACCAATTTTGAGCATTAATTGATACTAAGAGCGCTGAGCAAACAGTACAAAGCAGGGTGAATTTCATGTGACTTAACTGGAGAAGATCAATGAGATTCAGAGCCCAGATGCTACAAAAGGTACTCAAAGTTATTTCCAAGTAATTTTGGCCAAGAAATGTAGTTTAGAGAATATTGATCAGCATAACTAGGACACACCCTAAGCTAATTCACCAGACAAGTTAGCACTTGCTTAAGTAAACTACTACCCTTCTAGCAGTCACATTTTCTGTCACACATACATCAACCACACAGTGATGTGTCTTATCTCTACCACATTCACCTCAGGGAATAAGGTTTCTGCCATCAACCTCTCCTCTTCTGTTTCAGGAGGGGATTTTCCTAGTCTTTGCCCCACTCCCCCCCAAGAGTCTCATGTTATGAAGTGTTTCTTACTGCTCACACATTTTACTTGTCTTTAATATGAAGTTAGGCAGCCAGGACAGGATCTTACCAGCCCAGAGAGTTTCTCTTGGGAAGTGGAGTCCACAAAGGTAAATGTGTAGAGGGTGAAACGCTTGTAATGAGAGGGGAACAGCAGTCCTGAGGTGAAACTCTGAGGCATCAGCTGTGTCTGATAGTTGTCCCCTGCATAAGGGCACCTGAGGAAGAAAGGTAAGCAGTGAAAAAAGAGCAAGTTATTCCCCTGACCCAAAGTTGTTTACAAGTCCCTTACCCATCCACCAAAATTGGCCACTGCAGCTGTTGCTGGGGGTTGGTGCTTGGTGTGGCCCAGCAGTGGTGCAGAACTAAAATCAGGTCTGGGTCTGTTCTCTGGAGGATCTTGACTTCTGCATAAACAGGGTCTCTCAGAGTCTTCACAACAGGATAGTCACTGTCAGTATAGTAGGAAGTATAGCTTCCATCTAGGACAGAAGAAACACAAGAGCCATTTAAGAGCAGGAAGAAACTGGAATAGCCATCCTTTATAGCCATATCAGTAAGTTCACACCATGGCAGAGAAGCAGTGCTGGGCTGACCCATCACAGTATGCCACTATTACTCATCAGAGACCAGAGCCCTGCACCAAGAGGCTTGAGTAGGTCCTGTAAACCTCTCCTACCTGAGGCAACACGCAGCTCCAAAGACAGAGGACCTGGCTGGGACACAGCAGGGAGTGGTGGCAATGTGAAGACCTGAACACTCAAGGGAATGGAGCTCCCACTGATGGAATAACTACATCTGACATGTAACCTGGTGAGAAAGGAAAGGAAAGTTCCAAATCAGGCAAAGAAGAAAAGTCACTCTGATACCTCCTTTCTCCAATATGGCAACATACCATCTGCTTTAATTAGTTATATCCCCTTTCTGCCAACACTTCCTTTTAACAAATACTTGAAATTCTCTTTAGTGTTTAGATTTGAGAATCTGCAGTGTCGCTGATCAACACCAGCTTTATTCCTACTAATTAGAGACATACCAGTCTTTAACCTACTCCAGTGCCCTCATGTGAATTCAAAGCTTGTGACAAGCAGGAATTTTTCTAGTGGCATTGAACAGTGACACCCAGCAACATCAGCCCCAGGGTAATACCTGAAAATGCTATCCCTAGTGACAGGGCCAAGGCTCCCAGTCTTCACATCCCTGCTTGCCACCAACTCATTCTCATATATGGCCTGGTCTCCAGTCACCTGGAATGACAGATAGGCACCATCACTGTGGTAAAGTCAGGCTGGATCACTATGAGGCTGGAGAACAGCATTTGGCCTCTGGAAGTCTGTAGGACGTCCATTAAGCAGCCAAAGCCATGTCAGGTTATTCCAGCCCTTCCAGCCTAGCAACAGCTGCAGCTCTTACCTGAAAAGTAGTGCCACAGGCAGAGAGTGGAAACTGGTACACAACAAAGGCATTATTTTTCAGGACAGGGACACAGCCAGTACTGTGTCCACTGGCCAGTTGCACTGAGTCCAGGGCAACAGGTGGCAGGGTCATATCCCGAGAAACAGCAATGGAAAACTGACCATCTGGTGTGCAATGAACTGTCACTGGAGGAAAAGATAAAATCAGTCTTGAGCTCAGAAGGATGGAAAGGAGGCCTTACCATCACAACCAAGACAAGGCCAGCAAGTCCTGCAAGCTGTCCTGCCTTTAACCCACAAAATAAGTGCTAAGCATGGCAAGACAAGCGTAACCAGCTCCAACAACAACAACAACATCGATTCTGGCCATAAAACCAGGTCTGCTGCAATACACTGGACAATGCTGGACACGTCACTGGGGCATTATATTCTTGACAGCCAAAAACATAGCCCTGAGCCACCTGCAGGAGTGGTACACACCAACCCTGCCCTGCCAGCGAAGTGAGGAATCCAGTTTTGCAGCAGCTCAGGAGGAAGGGAGGACAGCTGCTCATGCTTACCAGTGTTACCAAAGTAGCAAGGCTTCACCCTGTCTCTGGGGTCATAGCAGCAGCCCTGTGCTTCACAGTCTCCCTGGCTGATGGGCAGGAAGGCACATGGCAGCCGGTCCTGGCTGGGAACTGCCAAACAGACGCTACTGCTTGGAGCATCCAGGGCTGGAAAAAACAGCAGGACTTTGCAGCTAAAGCACAAGAGCAGGGGGACAAAGACATGAAGGACACTGGTGGAAGGTGTCCTGGTGACTTTGCATACAAATCAAGGGAAGTTAGAGTCAGGTGAGGGTCAAACACATGGTCTGGATCTGTCATGGAAGCCTGCTCAGGAGGGACCTGCCTTTCCATGGAAAAGAGACTCCTCCCGAAGCCATGTGCAGGAAACTGGACTTACATTGGATCTGTCAAGATAAAGTGCTCTAGATCAACTCTTGGTCATTAAGAAAACCATTGTACCTAGTCTCCAGTTCAATCCCTGAACTTGCAAGCACTCATATAGCCAGAATATGGCTGGGAGACACAATGAACATATTCACCTGCTGACCCTGCAGAGAGGCACAAGTCCCCAGCAAGCTGGTGGCTCCTATGTCCAAACCCGTTTCCATGGAGTTTTCTGCACAGCAAAAAGTCGCCTTTCCTAGCCCCCAAACTGACTAGGAACAGCCATCTGAAAGGAATGGCAGTCATCACCACAAGATTCTGACAGCTGCTTGTATCTTACCAGGAAGGTCCACAGGGCACCTGAGCAGTGTCTCTTCATGAAGAACCTTTTGACCAGCAGCATCTGATCCTTCGAGCCCAACCAGTATAAGGTAATTGCCATCCTAGGGGAAAGCCACACCAGTCAGGACAGCCAGAGCAGCAGTAACCACAGTCCCAGCAGAATCCCTAAGGTCACTCACCCACTCAAAGACATAACAGCCAGCATAAGAGACCGATACTTTCCTGGAGCCATCTGGATTCCCAGATACTAAGAGCCCACAGTCAGAGTCATTCTGGAGAGCATGTGCCTTCCCTTCAGTATCTAGGGAAAGAGGACACAGCAGTAGGAGCTTCAGCATCCCACATTGCAGATGGGATCCACTACAATCCTACCTTTCTGTAGGAAACAGGGACCTAGCCAGTATTAGGGTCTGGAACAGCAGTGAGAGAATCCAGCAACCAAGACCATCTAGATCCAAGCACTTCACCAAATCCTTGACTGCTGTGTCATATAAACAGCCCCCTGATTGTGCAAGATACACAGAAGCTCTTCAGTAACCCTTCACATTAAAACCTGTTCCTTTCTTCTCATTCCATGCACCTCTGCATTTGGGCAAAGACACGGCTAAAAATGTCTCTTGACATTGCCTCACTTACCCCACGTAGTTAGCACAAATGAAGCATTCCCTTCCCAGCCTGGAGGTAAGGTGAGCTGTAAGCTTTCTTGGCCACAAATCAGCAGGGTAGGATCAGAAAAAACACTGACATGATCCCCCAGAACCAAAGCCAGGGGACCAAGAGAGACCCAGAAGAGCATAGCTCCTGATGCAGCCTTAAAACACCCTAAAACACCCATCCTGCCCTCTTGCTAAGGCCCATAAAGCAGCTGTCCTTAGACTAGCCCTTTTAAATTGTGGAGCCAGCTGGGACCAGAAGTCCTTGAAGTGTCCAGGTGGACCCAGCCCAGCAATTTAACACCTTCCATTGCCCTCACCTGAACTCAGCAGAGTCTGCTTGCACTATTTGAAGAAAAACTAAGGGCAAGAGTTGAGCTTATGTCAAGGGATGGGTCTCTATTCATACTGTAGAGCCCCAGGAGGGTCTTCAAACCTTTTTTTTTACCCTGAGTTCTTCCCATGGCTGAGACATGCGGGAGATCTGTCTGCTTCTCCCCATGCACCCTACTGCTGCTCTAATTGCTCATTACATGGCATGAGTGCAAGAAACTTAGTGACAATGCTCTTTTACTCTTTTAAAGGTTATACTGGTTCAAATACCAGACAGAGAGTGCTGACAGAAAAGCACAGAAATAGCCCTCCACATAAAGTCTGTGGGAAATCATGGAGCTCAGAAGGCTTTGCACACCTGAACAGTGGTGATTCCCTGTAAACACTCATGGCTGCGGACTTAGAGCCCTGTTTGCAGTGTGGTTGTATGGGGATAGTTGCAGGATGGGTTCAGGCCTGGCTGCTAAGTGGCAGGATGGTGTGGTCTCTGGGACCCCTACCCCCAAAAACTGACAGGTGTGCCCCTGAGATGGGCTTGAACACAGGGAAGGGGAGCCTCTGTGATCCCAGAGAAAACTCTGCCTGCCAACAACAATTGCCTGCCTGTGACTGCAAGGTCTCATGGAGAGCCTTCTCCCCAGCCACGTATCAGCCAGCCACACTAAGTGAATGCCTCATTGTCCATCTTTCCATACATGTTTCTGCATTCATGCAATGGAAGTGTGAATGTCTTTACGCTTCTGCCCTCAGCAGACCCTCCAGCTCCTGGACGTCTGCACAACACTGTGCAGCCATCAGTACACTGGCCCCAGCCAGCCCTCACCATGGGCATGGTGGGCAGCAGCTGAGTCTGAGGGAGGCGTTTCCTTTGCTCTTCCACCTCAGCCCACAGGCCATCTTTGCTGCACAGCTGTACAGGATGCCATGGTCCCAGCTGGTCAGCTGGTGAAGAGCATCACTGTGCCTACCTCTGCTAATTTCTTGCACCAACCAGGATGGCTGTTCCACAAAGTGTATGACCTTGTCAGCAGCTCTGCGCAGCAGGAGATGAAGGCAATGGATCTTGACAGGCTGCTTTGTGGCTGAGGCTTGAGCAGCCCTCGTGCTCCCCACAGTGCTTGCCTGGGCACTGGGCAGCAACAGTGGAGAGGCACCCAGGGAAAACATTTGGACTTTGGCAGGGAGGGAGGCTTCATCTCTTTAGAAGCTGAGCATTGTGCATGCCCAAATCACATCGTCACTGCGTGACTGCCGAATGCTTCCTTTGACTGCATTACCTGCTGATGATTGGGTAAAAATCAGTGAAGTACTTTGGAGCTATAGGGAAGTACTTCTATTACACTTTAATCTATCAATACTTTAATTTTGCTGACAGCAAAAATGCCTATGTGGACTTGAAGAATAATTCTACATGAAACGACCCCAGAAGTGCTGTAGATCCACCAAGGAGTACCTGTGCTGAGAACAGTTTCGGGTAACTGCCCTTTCCTAGCTTCTACACAGACACTGAACAGCTGTGTTTGATCATGTAGGGATGGGAGGCACTTCAAATGAGCCTGAAATTCATGGAAAGTAAATGCTTTGTTTGAAAGAAGTTGTTATGGAAAGTGGAAAGCAGCCTAGCTGAGATGAAACAGGCAGGTCTCTTCCTCAGAAATCTTTTCCTCGCCCATTTGATAGTTCTCAAGCACTACAGTGACCCAGCTATAAGCACCAGTTTAGATAGCACCCAAGACCACCACAGACAGGAAGGACATGCAGAGGATGAAGGTAGGTGAAGAAAACATCTCTGTGGGCCACTAGTCTGATCAATGAGTGTCACAGAAACAAGGGAACTTTGTAGACAAGGTGGCAAGGTCATGAACACTGGTAGCTGGCAGCTACCTCATGTGGCAGTGCAAAATCTCATGAACTTTACTTTCATCAGGTGAAAGTCCATAAACCTCCATGAACTTCCATGAACTTGTATGAACTGCCCTCACAGCATGTGAGCTGATGCAGGAATCTGGCCACCAGATCAGCAACTAGCCAAAAGTTGTTGGCAATTCAGTTTTTCCACCAAAGTATTGAGTATGGCTCTCTAAGAAGTAAAAGGAGACTTGAAAAGAACAACTAGCAAATTATTGCACCTATACAAAAGAACAAGGATGACTTAGAACTCCCTTCTGTAGGGAAGGTACAAAAACTTTTGCAAGGGGTGGAGACCTTCACTAGCTCCTCTGAGCGAAGAGGAAGCTTGCATTAACACACTGCTGTACAGCAAAGACAGCACACCCCAACCAAGCACTCCGTTCACTCAGGCCTCTTGCTAATTCCCACCAAGTCCCACATCCTCTATCCTTGCAACACGTTCTGATCAGTTGTGCCTGCAAATGTATCACAGTTCAGGAGAGACGGAGGGATAAGGCCAGACTCAACAAGCTGAGCACAGCCCTGAGGGTTGTTGCTACCAGCCATCACCACTGCTGGGACCCCGCAGGCACGTAGGCCATGGAGTAAACTTGGGCAGGAAGCCTCCAGCTCTTTTTTAAGACCTTGCAATACACCAAACATACTCTGCTGTCTCCCAGAGCACTTAGGGAACTTTCAGGGCACTAGTTCCTCATAGTAGAGTCAGACATCAACAAAACAAGAACCTGTGCGCGCTACCTTCCAGAAGTAGGTTGGATGAGCTTCTTTGGTAGTTGCAAGTGCAAGGACTAGTTGCCAGGTTGCAATAACCTATACCCAGCATGGGACAAGTGCATCTCTGTCCCAGCTTAGGAAGCCATTCCTCAGAGACTCTCGCAAGTTCTGGATTTCTCTCTCCTCTGCCTGTTTTTCTCCTCTATGAGAACTTGAAGAGGTCAGAGTCTCAAGGTCTTGTCACCTCTTCTTACATCTTCATTTTACCTCAGTCAGCAAGTCCTTTATTGTCTGCTGTCATGTCTGGAGGCCTTTCTGCCTTTGCTAGATGGATATTTTATACTTTCGTCTCTCGTGAGGCCAGATACCCCTAAGGAGAGAGACTGAGGCTACTGCTGCGCACTGAGGAAAACACAGCTGCATGTCCTTTGGCAAATCACATGCAGTGCGAACTCTAATAATAATGCCAGGAAGATTTCAGGAACAATGAAGGATGGCTTACACCACTGAGGGCTTGCACAATCAATACTGAAGAAAAGAAAACCCAAATGGCACTGAAGTACTTGTAAGATGCTCTTGTGACAGTGAATTTCTGTGAGCGCATCAGTAGGAGACTGTGCCCCTAGCGTGATCTCTTTAACAGTTAACTCTAGGTGAAACAAAATGAGTTTTATGAGCATGTTACAGATTTCTTAATCTCTGTTGGCATCTGCAGTTGTTTGAGATAGGGTGTGTCTTCAATGAATAATTAATACCAATAAAAGTTTCATAACACAGGACAATCTAACAAATGATTGACTAGTAACACTGACTGACTCAGCCACCTGACCCAAAACCTGCTCTTGAGCTAACATAGCCCTTCTGGTATATAAACTCAGATTCTGGCAGCCAGAGTCACTCCCTCCTGAGCCACAGAAGCAAATGGAGCTCCTGGGAGGAGCCGCTGTTGTCCTCCTGGTTTGCATTGCTTGCCTTCTCTCCTTTGCAGCATGGAAAGGAAGGTCTGGAAAGGGGAAGATGCCTCCAGGACCAGCTCCGCTTCCCATTCTAGGTAACCTGCTGCAGGTGAAACCAAATAATTTGGCCAAAACCCTTGAGAAGGTAAGGCCACTGCCTCTTGTCTCTTTCTTCTGTGGGTGAGAAGTGTGTGAGACCTGTGCATGGCATCAACCTGTGGCTATAGCTCGATGACTTGCAATTCTGGAGGAGCAGAAAAGTCATGGGGATTGCAGCTGTTCCCCCTCATTGCTGTTGCCGTGTTGTTCAGGGCCTGATAACTGGGACCCATCTCCACACCCACATTTATCATGAGAGAACCAAATCTTGATGTTACCAGTGTGTGAGGCTAACTGCCTGCAGTGGGAGGCAGCAGCAAGGAGACTTTCCCACTCTTCCTCACTATTTGCTCCATGGCCATGTTCTCTCTTGCATTTTTACAGCTCAGTGAAGAGTATGGACCAGTGTTCACAGTGCACCTGGGCTCAGACCCAGTGGTGGTGCTACATGGACATGAGGTGGTGAAAGAAGCCTTGGTTGATCGTGCGGATGAGTTTGCTGCTAGAGGACACATGCCAATAGGAGACAGGGCTAACAATGGATTAGGTATGTTTGCTGACTGAGCTCCTTCTGAGGAGAAGGGAAGGGCTGAGGGTGCATTCAGCAGATTAGAGCTGGAGTGTACCTTGCATGAGGGAAAACTGCAAGAGGTGGGTGCAAGCCAGAGAGGGCTGTAATTGCTGACTTCCACCACTCAAAGCGGTGAGGTAGTAGAGAAGGGGAGCCAGATTGTCTCAAAGATGGGCAGGGAAATGGCAAGGGGCAGCAGCCACCAAGGGAAGCAAGCCACCAGCTGCAGCAAGGGAAACTGTGTGTGGGTGAGTGATGAATTATTCACAAGGATGTTGGGTATGTAGCGGAGAAGGTCAAAAGCAGGCAGTTGGACTACAGTACCTCCAAACCACAGTACGCTATGGCACTACCATGTCAGTGCTCTCCAGGGACAGGGTTCACTGTCACCGTGAGCCACTGATCATCTCACACCCAGCATGCCCGAACCAGGTCTTCCCTCTTCCTTCTTCCTCTGCAGGGATTGTTTTTAGCAGCAATGAGCCATGGTTACAAGTCCGGCGGTTTTCTCTCACCACTCTGCGGAACTTTGGAATGGGGAAGAGGAGCATTGAAGAGAGGATACAGGAGGAATCTGACTACTTGCTGGAAGAGATCAACAAAACAAAGGGTACCATCCATTTTTAATATATTTTATATTTGAAAAAAATAGGCTGTATTAAGGGAGCTCACATCTTTAGCAAGGAATGATGTTCCTATGGATTTGGTCCATGCACCAGCTACCCCTCATTACAAAGCTGAAATAATTTTGTGATCATGTTTGGTTCTGTTTGGAGGACCCTTCTGTGTCACTCAGAGTCTGTGATCTGATATTTCCACTAAAAACCAGAGTTCAGATTACCCACAGTAGGAATCAGTAGACATACAACATTTTGTGGGTTTTTTTGATAGTCTGTAACTTTTCTGGAATCACAGGGACACCTTTTGACCCAACCTTCATGCTGAGCTGTTCTGTCTCCAATGTCATATGCTCCATTGTCTTTGGGAAACGATATGATTATAAAGACAAGAAGTTCCTGGCCCTGATGAACAACATGAACAACATCTTTGAGATGATGAACTCCCGCTGGGGACAGGTACATTCAGTAGGCATTTCACAGTGGCAACATCCTCCCAGGGGAGCAGGAGGCCTCCCTCCCAATGAAGTTCCATTTCAGTCTTCTATTTAGGACCCCGTCAATGCTCTGCTGCACAGAAGGGATTTCATTCAAGAGCAAGCAACTCCCTCACCAATGGAATTGGCTTTGCCGGCTAAGTGCCGCTTCCCAATAATCCTGGATACCCTTCTTCCTCGCTTGTAAGGTTCCCACTACTACTAAGCAAGCTCTGTCAGACTGCCCAGCCTCATAGTCCTTCTGCTTGCCTCATTTGACAGGATTGCGGCTTTTCTTGGCTTTTTGCTAACATCAAAGGATGGGGCAAATGTCATACTAGGCACCTTCCTGTTTCTTTCCTTCCAGCTGTACCAGATGTTCTCAAATATCCTGGATTACTTGCCTGGGCCACACAACAATATATTTGCAGAATTTGATGCTCTAAAAGCCTTTGTAGCAGAGGAGGTGAAGTTGCACCAAGCCTCCCTAGATCCCAGCTCCCCTCAGGATTTCATCGACTGTTTCCTCAGCAAAATGCAGGAGGTAAGGAGACAGATGGGCCCAGCTCATCCCCAAACACACCTATGCTGAGTCCTTCCCTCTCATAAGTAACACAGATATTGGGACGACCCCTTCCCAGTCAGCTGTGCAATGGGAAAACAGCAACGATATCCCAGATATTGCCTATATTAGAGCTTATAGCTCTGAGTCTGAGTGCTCAGCAGCCACCACTACCTGCAGCTGCTTGGAGAGGGAGAGCTTCCTCTGCTCTCACCAAAACATAGGGACTTTTTCAGTCTGGTCTTGCAGTTCTTTCACTGGAAAGCAGTTGGCACAGCAAACAAACAGTGGGGTACCATTCAGTGCACAGCTTAAAAGAAGGTTGCTCTGGAATTGAGTTTACTGCACAAGGTAGCATTGCAACACCCCAGATGGCTGCTGCACCTTAGCAGATAAATGCAACAGCTCTAGGAGAAAAGGGCGGCCTGGGATGACATGAGAAAGGGCCACTTCTCTCAGCTTAGCCAGAAAAACAAAAAAGCCTTTTCCTTAGGAGAAAGATCGTCCCAATTCTAGTTTCCACATGAAGAACCTGATAACAAGCACCTTCGACTTGTTCATTGCTGGAACTGAGACAACGAGCACCACCGTACGATATGGGCTTCTGCTTCTTCTCAAATACCCAAAGATACAAGGTACCAGTTTGTGAACTCTTCCTCTCTAGCTATTCCCCTGGGCTGGGCACATGACTAACACCACATCCTTCTCCCAAATTTTCCCTTCATTTCTCTCTCTCTCCTTCCCTGTCTCTCTCTCTCTCTCCTTGTGGGACCTGACTGTGTCCACATCTTAATTTAGCCAAATCAATAGGAGAACTTTGCATGGGCAGCAGTGGAGCTGTGTTCTAGTCAGCACCAAAACCAACATAATGCTCCTGCCATCTATGATTTGTAAACAGCTTAGGGCAACCTATTTAGATAGGTTTCGTTTTGTTTGCCCATTTGATGGTTTGTGCCTCTCATGACAGAGAAAATTCAAGAAGAGATTGACCAGATAGTAGGACGATCAAGAAAACCTTGTGTGGCTGACCGGACCCAGATGCCCTACACAGATGCGGTGGTCCATGAAATCCAGCGCTTCATCTCTCTTATCCCCCTGGGTCTCCCTCACACTGTGACCAAAGACACCAGCTTCAGAGACTACGTAATTCCTAAGGTTAGCTTCCCCAAGTTCAGCAGTTCTTAGGCTGTCAGTTACACGCCATGAGTTAGAACTGTCGTGGCCTGACCTTCTTTTCAACCAGCCCTTTGTGAAGGTTTTATCCTCAGGCAGCTGTAGCTCACTCGCACTCCCTTGTTGTAGTCCATGGGCCAAGACTAGAACAGGAGCTCTGACCAGCACCTTTGTTCCCTTGCTCTGCAGCTTTACCTATCTGCAGAAGCACAGTGGGTTCACAATAACCCAGAGCAGTGACTCTACACACAAAAGGCAGCAAAGTTGAGGAACTGCTCACCACTATCCAGGACAGCCTGTGCACGTGCTTGGGAGCAAAGTCAGTTGCTGGTTATTGAGCAAAGAAAGACCCTGAGCCACAAAATGCTGTAGGGTATGTTTGCATTCATTGGAACAAGCCAAACCTGTTTGCTCTGTTCTAGCACACTTCCTGAGGCAGTCTCTGCTGGCCACTGCCAGACGGAGGTTGGTGGGCTAGAGCAGCCCATGGCTTGGCCTGGCCCACTGCAGCAGCGCTCGTTGCTCTGGGTGACTGTGGGCAGCTGGGAAACAGCAGTACATGGGCTGTTGGTGTTGTGATTTCCAGCTATCTGTGTAAAATCATAAAACAGGACCCAGAGAACTGCTTAAATTCCGGTAGAGAACTCTTGTGTCATCAGTGCTGATTACTCCAGCCCCTATTAAAGGCTGGTCTGGAAGTGGGAAGGTAGAGGATCATAGCAGGAGAAATTTGTCAGGAGAGGGGAATTGAGCTTCTTTTCCACAGCCTTGCGTGCTTTTGATTTTTCAGGCTTACAGAAAAGAAGGGACATGGTGCATCTACAAGGTCATTATTGTGAAACACCAAGAAAGAGAAGAATTAGGTGGGGTGTCCCCTGATAACCAGAGCAAAGTGAGGATAAATGTTCTGGAGGTGACAGGGAGCATTCAGGAAGAGCAGCCAGCAACTGCTGTGACATTCAGTAGGGTCTCCCTAAAGCTGCCTCCTCTAAAGAAGGGTCCCTAAAGGGAAACCAAAGGCACTGGTAGGGTTATACAGGGAAGCATAATCTCAAGTTGGCAGGCAGTCAGATTGAGTGATTTAATTTTCCTGCCTTTCATGTTCTGCTCTTCTTGTGTTGCTTCAGGGCACCACGATTTTCCCCAGCCTCAGTTCTGTCCTCCATGACAGTAAAGAGTTTCCAAACCCACATGAGTTCAACCCTGAACATTTCTTGAACAAGAACGGCACCTTTAGGAAGAGCGACTTCTTCATGCCCTTCTCAGCAGGTAAAGCACAGTTTTGCTTTTTTCCTCTCTCTGTCAGCCTCCTCCTCTGGTGACCACCCTGCCTTTCCCTGCTACATGCACTGCCTCTTCCCAGCATGGTCCCACTGGTGCTTCCTTGGAGCTCACTGTTCTCTGGATAACTCCTCCCTGCTGCTCGCATCTCCAGTGGCATGTCCCATCTTCTTCAGGCCTCATGGCTTCTCAAATCTCCTACTAGGAGTTGTCAATGTAATGACATGAATGGGATCCACTGACACTGTCTAAAATACTTGTCACCTTCCTACACAACCACCCAAGTCATCCTGAATGAATCTTTTTGTGGTAGCTCTACTTTTCCCCAGTAACTTTTAACTACCTCTTAGGCTACATGTAACCATTCACCTACCAATAGGCCCAACCTTCCACTTTCTCACCTGTGCTTTATGTCACCCCGATCTCTCTCTCGACTCCTGTGATGTTCCCTCCATGGTTAAGTCTTCTCCTGCTCCTGGTCTTCCTTCACACACCCATCCAAACTGTCAAGGGTCTTTTGCCAACAAATTCTTCTCTTCAAAATGTCCTCAGTAACCCTGACAGTCACCTCACTGCTATGGCTGTGTGTTGTAAACAAAGCTGTGCAACACAGCTGCTAAGTACAAACTCCAGTCTACTCAGAAATACCCATTACTATTTGCTGCTTTCACTTTCAGGAAAACGAATATGCCCTGGAGAGGGCCTGGCACGAATGGAGATATTCTTACTTGTAGCCACCATCTTGCAGAACTTTACCTTGAAGTCTGTTGTCAACCCCCAAGAGCTCAACATAACCCCAACTCTGAGTGGGACAGGCAATGTACCTCCTGCCTACCAGCTCTGTGCTGTCCCCCGCTGAAAAGCACTGAACCACTCTCCATGGGGTCCTGAAACTGGCTATTCCTTTACATCTCTTTTACTAAAATCAAGAGCAGGAGCATTGGCCCACCTTTCTCAGGCCTTCAGGGAGGCAGTCCAAACAGAGGTACATGCACAAAGTAGAGACCGCTGACGCCTCCCAGAACTCCACCACACTGCAGGAGGCCCTGGGTGACGTTGCAGCCTCTTGCACTGGTGCTCTGTCACAGGTTCACTGAGCGCAGGGGCTGCATCAAACAGCTGGTTTTCTCACCAACGCAGCTCCCGTGGCTGCTCCCGCAGCACATCCCACCAAGACCATGCTTTGCAGATGGATAGTGCTGCGTGTGTGTACATTAATGATCCAATAAATAAAAATCTATTTATGAAGAGCTGAGCTGTTATTTAATTTGGGTTGGGCCAGTGCCCACATCTGCTGCTGCATGGCAGTGCAGTGGCAGTGCCTGTGGCCAGCACCCTGTGGGAAGGGCTGTCCCTCCTGGGCAAGGATCCTGCTTTTGTCATCCACTGTGCTCACTGCTGCTGCCTGCAAGGAGCTCCAGAGCAGTCACAGCACACCACCAGTCGGGAAGGCTCACGGTGCTGGAGGGGAAGGGTGTCCTGCAGCCTGGGGGCTGTCTGCCAAATGAAAAGAATGCATTCATGCTTTTTGCAGGCTGTTGCAAGGAGATCACTTACCTGAGCATTGGAGACTGCAACCAATTCTCTGGCTGCTCTTTTCTACCATCAGTATCACTGCAAGGATTTAGATGTTCTTTATTAAAAGGAATTTATTTAGGAAAAGGGTAGTGTCTCTTATTTCTGGCCCCAGATACAATTTGGTGCCCTTCTTTCAGTAAGCAGCTGGATAGTTTTCATAAAAATATTCCACCACAGATGACTTTCTTCTGAGCTGCTTTGTTCCCATGGGCTTTGACTGTGTTTGGATGTGCAGTTTGTTGTGCTCGTCTTGATCTTCATTTACATAGATACTTGCTGTCCCCTGCATCATGGTCATATGAAAGTCCTAGCAGCAAAATAGAATTTCTGTGTTGGTTGTCACAAGGCACTCAGAGACCATGTGAGTACTGCAGAGAAAACAGTGTGCAAGAATTCCCACCTCCCTTTGGAAATGTTTAGCATTATTTTGAAGGAAATATATTTGCCCACATCTCAGGTCCATGCCTCCTTGTCTGTCCATTTTTTCCGATGAAGGCTGCAGCTCTAATGCTTGTGTACTCCAAAACAATAGCAAACCATTGCTGACTGCTCATCTAGGATTGCATCAAACGGACAGACATGCAAGCAGAAACAGCAGTCGTGTATGAGACCCAGGCACAATGGGGAGATTACCTGGAGCTTTCCATTAGTCTAAGGCTGCCCTGAGAGCCAGTCCTGCAATCAGGAACTCAGCAGCATGTATGCTTTGTTGAGAAGTTAAAAATGACTTACATCTGGAGATCTCGGAGGGGATGATTCCTATTCCTGCCCACTGGGATGCTGATTCATCTGAGGCAATGAACAAAACAATGACGAACAACAGCTATCAACAATTCACAAACAACTGCATGAGAAGCACAGGGAAGTGAGAAAATGTTCTGTTACTAAACAGCTCCAGAATGCAGGACATGCTCAAGGGATAAATAACCACACGGGGGATAATATTTGTGATAATATCCAACATATCCTAAGCTGGATGCAAAAACGCTCTTTCATTTGGAACAACGACAGGGTCCACTTGACACCTGTCCATGAGAATGACCTTGCAGATGTCCGCTTCATAATCCAGGGCACCAACCTCCTCTTTGCTCCAACTGCCCTAAGGCTAGGCAATACCTCCAGGACAGAAAGGCTGGGGGCAGATGCTAAAATCCAAGCAGGTGTCTGAAACTGTCTCTTGCACAGTAAGGAAAGGCAGAGCTAATGAAGGAGCGAGTTTGATTGATTTGGTTGGGGCAGAGAATGGGAGGGTTAAACATTCCCAGGGAGTTTTTTAACCAAGAGATATGTGGTCCAGTGGCCTCACCTCTCCTGCTTTCTGACCTCCCCCCACTACTCCCATCCAAAGACCCAACTCCCACTCACCCCTTCACGCTTCTCCATGAAAAAACCCTGCATGCAGTAACAGCAGACTGCCCAATGTCAGGGTTAGCACTCCTTTTAGGATAAGCTTCTCTTCCTGCAAATACATGCAGACCCTGTAAAGAGGAAGAGATGATGGCATTTCTCGGGCTGACTCACAAACTGACTGGGTCCCAGCACACCCAAGCTCTGGCGTGCACCTGGGAAGCTGGGCTTCAAGGCACTGGAGCCTCCATCTCCTCTCTACCAGCTGCATGGCAAATAAGGCAGCTTCTGGCTCTAAGAGTGCGCTTAGCGTGAGGCACAGAGGGGAATACCACTTTTGCTTTCTAAGGCTAGCATCTCGTCTGCCAGAGCATTTGCTGGAAATGCCAGGACAAAGTGGAAGATTTCTGCTGGCTTGATGCTGAGACCAACAAGCCTGTCTGGTCTGCAGCACCATTCTTTGTCTGAAGTAAGTTGTGCCACTGGGTCACATTGTGCCACCGTACTCTGGTGCAGGAGGCTACACAGGGATGCTTATTCCTTACGTCATCTCCATTGCTGCTTTGCCTTTGGGAACAGCTGGGAGGAAATTCAGACCCTATAGACGTTTGGGTAGCTGTGACACACACCACAGGAAACGTTCTGGGTGGTGGGACATAAATGAACTAGGTATGTGTCAGGGAAAGAACAAAGACATGGTCCTTAGCAAGCAGGGTGGACATCAAGCAGTGGACAGAAAGAGCAAGAAAAGCATTTTAGGTGCTGCCTTAGCAGCATTTTGCTGCCATGGAATGTGGATCACAACTTTGCAGTAAGGAACATCTGCTTCATCCTGCTGTCCTTTGCACAGGAGTTTCATGTCTCTGGGTCTTGGGACCTGCTGCTGAAGGCCATAGCCTGTAGTGTAGCAAATGAGCTAGTCCTTTGAAAAATACTTATGGACTAATTCCCAGATCCTTGATATTTATCACTGCAGACATGCATCTCAGCCCCCTAAAGTGTGAGCATTACACATGGAACAGTGTAGCCTTCTGGCTGGCCGGCTTGTTTCTCTGCCCCACTTTCTAAATGCTCCCTTGATTCCAAAAGCCAGGACAAACCTAAAGGCCCACAGGAAAGTTCCTTCCTGGTATTAGCAATAGACACAAATAACAGTTGGCAGAAAGAGGAATGTAATAAGAAATTTTCTCCCCCTGTGGAAGTGGAAAATGCATGCATACAACAGAATGTGCAACTGAATCCAGTCTTTAATGAATGCAGAGATTCGTTCTGGGCACAGGTACATTTGTGATTGTCCCCAGACCCTCTTCTTCTCTCCTCTAAAAATTATTTTAGTTAGTGAAATGTAAAACCACACAAAGACCAGAATACGTATCCACACATCAGAGGGTTTGACATTTTTTTCCTTAAGAAAATGTCACACATTTAGAATTATTGACTGTTAAGTCCAGTCAGTACAGCAGAAATATTCTACATAGATCATTGGTTGGAATGCACAGTACAACATTTGTGAACACACTGTCACAAAAGACACCTGGATGAACACTAACAAGTGTAGTAGATCTGTCAAACCGCATTGCAAGCATCTGCAACAAACCCGTCTGGGGTAGATGGGAAATGACCAGAATGTGGAACAAAGATGTTAAAGTACATGGGAACCTGCTACAGTCACTTTTCCCGAGAGCCATTGCTGCCACTAAGAGGTCAGGAAACTTGAACTGCTGCTTGTCACCTGAAACTTTGCTTCTGTTTCACTGGGATTGATGTCACACTTTTATTTCCAGACCTGTCACTGTAATTTTGCTTGAACTGGAGCAAGGAAGAGAAGGACAAACACACATCCCATCTAGCAGAGCTCACTTCCCCAGACCTGCATGGTCAAACAGCTTGAGATCAGAGTTCTTGCCTGTAAAAAGGCCACAAAATTTTAAAAAAGAAACAAAGCAGAGCTAAAATAAAATAAAACAAACCAAAAAACCAAAACTAAAACAAAGATAACATGATTTTATACAGCCTGCAATAAAGCTATAGTCAATGGTACAGTATTGTTCACATTATACTTATTAAGGCTTAGACTACTGGTCTTCTACATGCACATTTTATATACATATAATCCTCTGTGTGTGTATATAAATTACTTTACTTTTCTTGTTCTAAGCAAGAAAATATTTTCATGCATTTGCTTCTCCTAGTATTTACAATACTTGGACCATATTCTATTCAAGGATAATCTGGAGAGGGCTGGGTCTATTTATTATCCATCTGAAAATACCCTTATCTCCAGGAATGTCGTTTGTGCCTGACAGTGGCACTGGCCCCACACTTCTCCACAGTCATACAGCAGAGAGGAGGTGGCACCTCGAAACCTGACAGCACAATGGTTATGTAAACATAGTAATCCTTGGATTATAAATACTTTATTAAAGCTAACACACTTCCGCTTCTAGCTCATAATTGCCCATGAGTGCCTTAATGAAACATTCAGAATAAAGTATTGTTTTTCCTCCCATATCAACTGCTCAATTACAGTGGTTCCCCCAAAACCACATTTTTCCTTATTTTTTTCTGAAAGAAGCACCAAGCTACCTGTTAATTCTTCAAGCCTGTGGCTGGGTAGCTTTCACAAGCAAACAAGAACATGTCTGAGCCTTATAGCTCTAAGTGCTCTAAGTCAAAGTCACCATCTCGCTTGCACCCTTGCCATGAAGTTAAGAGACTGGGCCATGCGCCAGTGACAAATGGGGAGGAAGCAGAAACCAGAAGAGCTCTTCCATTCCTAGTCCCATGCCTGCAGCTTGCACACATTTGACAGGTTCCCAGAGATCACCAAAGCTGACCCGTAGCATGGCCTGTGTCCCTCTGCCTCAGGGACACCCTGAGTCCCCCTGCCCCAGCGTTTCCTTCAGTGAGATGTTCTGGCCAGCTGAAGTTGCAGAGCACTCCTAGGTTGTCGTGGGGAACCCTGGGGAGAGCAGCTCAGCCGTGAAAAGAAGGGCTCATAGGGAAGTGGTAGTAAGGAAAGGAAGCAGTGTAAAGAAGGCTGAGAAAGCAGGCATGGGTAGAGTGAGAAGGAGAGATTCCTTATTTAAGATAAGGCCTGGACTGCTGCCACAGCCCTCTGAGCTGCCTTGCGTGGTGGTGTAACTGGAGCATGCTGTCAGCACTCCTGTTACTAAGCCTTGCCACCATCAAACAGTCATGCCTTCCATCCCACCACAGCATTTCCGTGTCAGCCACCACCCTTCCCTTGGGCACTGCATCAAAGCATTTCCATTCAACATATACCATGGCAATTACTGCAAACCGAACACTGGGTCCTTCTCATTCCCTGGAATCCAAGTAGCTAGCAGCCCTAAAGAGACTGTCCCTGTCCCCAGCCTTGCTCTCCACACAACAATAAGCAAGACAAAAAACAGACAGGACAGAAAGAGTAATGCAGGCACAGCCATCTGGTTGTTCTCTTATTGCACAGAGTATTTGGGGCAGGTAGGGGAGAGCGGGTGGCTCACAAAGTCCTTTGAAAAAATCCTACTGGTTGTCTGTCCAAATCACCTGCTCCAGAAAATATGTTCAGACAGCTCATGTGGATGCTTGGGAAATGTCACCTAGAAACAAGACATGCAAGATATGAAGGCTATTCTCAGTTCAAGTTCAGTCTTCATTCAGCCCCATGGCAAGTTGTGCAAAATACAATGTTTATGCCCTGGCAGGTGTGATTAAAAGACAATATTTTGGTCCTGGGTATGTTAACAAGAAAGGGTCATGCTAATAATTGCAGAGGCAAACCTTTGAGTTTGAGTCAAAGTTTTGCATTTGAGACTGGATTTAGTTTTAGTTACAGAAAATACTGTACACTGCTTTTGGCCAAGTGCACAGAAGCTTTAAAAAAAAAAAAAAAAAAA
The DNA here is from genome assembly GCA_013397775.1 of Eulacestoma nigropectus. Taxonomy (NCBI): domain Eukaryota; kingdom Metazoa; phylum Chordata; class Aves; order Passeriformes; genus Eulacestoma; species Eulacestoma nigropectus. Next base: position 1,272,717 of record VZTE01005383.1, on the reverse strand, counting down.
AAGACAAAGATCACAGTTAAATGTCTCGATCTTCAGATGGGGAATGTCTGTGAGGAGCAGTCAAACTATTTTCTCATGTGCAATGCATCCTGAAATTTGGTACTTATGTATCGGGCATGAAATCCTTTCTTGTTGATGGTGTCGTCTGTATGGAATCGAATCATGATGGAATCCCCTGCAGAATAGATTTCTTCCAGAGGCTGCAGAAAAGGAAAGAAGACAGTACACAGTTGTCAAGTATGCAGACTAAATAACTGTCTGCATTATGATACTAGAGTTTAAGCCCACAGTGAAGAGAGACTGGCCAGTAAACATGAAGAATTGAATGCTCAGTACCTCCTGCCCTGATCTGCCTTCCTAAGCATATTCCTTTGCTCTTTATGTTTGAAGACTGATGCCAGTCCACTCTACAATCCCAGTTCTTCCAGTTACTTTTTTCACAGGACTCCCTGGATATTCTTTTTCCAGTCTTCAGGTTTACTCTAATTTGTCATTGTCTTTTCAGGAAATGATACAATTCAAACTAGAACCTGCTTGGCAGCTGAGGCTCTCCCAGCGTTCAAATAACTCAGGTAGTTATCTTACATGACAATTCTGGTTATGTCTCACACTGTTGTGACCTGCTACAATCTCCTTGTGCTTCCCTTTCCCAGCCATTCTTTATTTGTCAGTGTGCAGGTAGGTAGATTACTACCCAGCTGTCCTGAACTTCACACCAAGCTGCTATGCCTTTGTTTATTTTCCAGACCATTTCCCCAGTTTGTAAGAACTTCTTGCACACACCTGCTCCCTGATTGTCTCTCTTTAAATTCAATAAGAAACTTCTCCCTTTCGTTGCTGAAGTCCTAGAGAAATCAAACACAGACCCTCTGATTTCAAAAACCGCACATCGCTACTCATGCAGGAGTCACTCCTGGTAATGGGGATGCAGGTGACCGTTTAGGAGACACTATGGCATCCTGGAGGCAGCAAGCAGCTCTAAGTCCCTCCACCATTCACCCTTTCCATAGCATGGCCACAACATAACTTGGCTTCGGCCAGGAAGCAACTGAGGATGAAACTGGCCTTTGGGAGCCATTTCCCACAGTTATACAACACTTCCATGGCGGGGCTGGGACACAGCAGCATGGCAGTCTCATGTTGCTGTACATGGCCCTGGGCTAAAAATGGACAGTCAGTAAGCAAGAATTTACCAGCCAACTCTGTGCTTCAGATAAAATCGCTGTGATCTCCTGCGGAAGGGGAAGAAGCAAAACCCAGCCATAAAGCATTCTTAGTACCAGTTTGTGACAGCTGCCCCTCTCCAAAAATGGTATGAGGATACTTCCTTGCCACCCTCAGCGATCCCTCTGAAATCACCACCATCATGGCTTACCCCTGAGCCACAGAAGCGCCCCAGACGGGGTGCAGTGCTGTCGTAACCATCGTAAATCTCCATGTAGTCGTACCCACAGTCAGCCTCCTCCTCTATCTCGAATATCTGGAATATTAGCTCCACCCCATAACCATCTTCAGCTGCAATCACCCATTCACAGTTGGCTTGACCTGGGTAGTTGTTGTCCCCAAACTGAGCATGGGAATATAGGTCCTTAGCTTGTACTTCAGCCTTTAAGAGCCCACCGCACTCTGAAGGGAGAAAAGGACACAAAAAGTTCCTCAAAGTCCGTACTCACGACAAAGACTCATCCCACTTTTGGGTCAGTCCTGAGCAGAGAAGACCTCCAGCTTGAAGTGCAGTAGGGAAGGCAATTAAACACTGCACCAAACTACACTAAACCAGTGAATTCTGCAGTCACCCATGAATCCAAAGACCTACATAGTTTTGAGGAGCTTGGTCCTTTTGGTACAGAACACACATGGAAAGAGGTGACCAGTTTAAACTGGCAGGATAGGGTTCTTGACACATACTCTCAGAAAATGTATTGTTTTAGAAAGCAATTGCTGTGTCCTGTAGATGAAATTCTAACCCCAAGTATTTTGTCAGCAGGAAGCGGAAGCACATCAAAAAACTGGGGACCAAAACAATCCTTTTCTGCCCACACAATGCACAAAGTAGCCCTGTGTTTGTGCAGAACATGTGTGCTTTAGCAGAGTTTTCCTGCAGCCAATGAGGAAGACACCTCTTCAACAGTGTCACATGCATGGCTGCTCCGAGCACGTTTCATCTGTTTACAGTGGCAGAGATTTAAAGGAAATGAATGTTGGCACGACACGCCCACCCCTGTGCTGCCACAGATAGGAACATCAAGCTGTGTCTGTCCACAGCACTGCTCTGCTTCTACCATAATCAGTCTAACCTGGGCCTGTTCTGAGTGTGGGCCAATACATGGGCTAAACTGCATAACCTCCTTTTCCAACAGCTGGTATGGACCAGAAGGGATTCTTGCTCCACCAAACATATCCAATTTAAACAAAAGAGCCTGAGCAGGAATGCCCAATACCAAGAGACTTCTGAGCTGTTACGGAAGCTGGTATTTACAGTATGGTGCTGGCAATGGTCCAGGAGCTGAATACACGCCGCTTAAAATTTAGGTTAAGCTGATTTGGGAGAAAGGTGTGTCTGTTTTTACCTAGTAAAAAATGTAGTGAGACTTGATGACATCTTTTGGCACTGTGGTGTTGGCAGGCAACCACCTTACCTGTGCTGTGCTTTGCCTGGAAACCTCTCCTTTGCACAGAAGCATCAGAGTAAAACCTGAGGAACATCTTGTTGGTAGAAGCCACTACAGGGTTGGGTTTCTTGCTGCCACAGAAGCGGCCAAGGATAGGTGACTTGCTGTTGGGCCCATCGTACATTTCTAAGTGGTCATAGGCACATTCTTGGTGCTGCTCAATGTCAAACTCATTGAAAGTCTAGAGCAAGAACATGGAGAATTAAGGCAGCTGTAAATCTGAGTGTGCGATTTAGCATAAGGTGAAATGCCAAGTGAGAAACAGATCAAATGGTACATCTGTCCCACTCTCCCCACAAACTAAAACAGAATAATGTGCTTTCAGACAAGAGCGATCTCAGGGCGGCAAAGATCAGAATTCCATATCAATGTGCTGTGTTGCCTCAGCCGTGCTGCCTCACATGGGTGCATGACAACAGTTATCAACTGCAAGTCTTATAACACTTCTTTTTCTGGCTAGAAATTCTGCCCAGCACACCAGATGGGCTGTTCTGCAATATTACTTCCACTGAGCACAGGGATTATTTCCCCCAGTAAATGGACCATCTGCACAGCTTTGGGCATGTCCTGCCATTTGCATCAGGCCATGTTGTAAAATGGGCCCGACACCCCTCCCTCAGAGGGGCTGGGAGCTGGCTCAGCCACCACTTTCTGTGGATATGGCCCCAACAGAGTAGCTCACAAGGAGGGGTAGGGGTGGGAGGGCATTTATGCCATCTGTTTACGGAGGGCAATACTCCACAGTTGTCATCTGCTGGAGTCTCCTCCAAGCTGCCTCTCCTCTGCCTTGTGTCCCTCTGAGACCTTCTGCCCTTTTGCAAGCCAGGGCAGCCTCCCACGAAACTTTCCCCCAAGAGCCCCAAACAGCACCTGAGGGCATCAGCCTCCCACTCACACAGTGGTGGTGGGAAGTCACTTCAGCTCCTCACAACCCAGCCTGCTTCCTGCCTCACACTCCCACTCTCTGGTTACTCACTACTTTCACTCGGTGGCCAGGTGTCGCAGAGATGTCCCAGGTGCACTCTTTCCGGCTGGGATACTTGTCAGGCCAGTTGGGACTGCTGATTGTTCCCTCTGCACCACTCAGCATGTGCTCACAACCAGCTTGGGAGAGAGAAATTGCATTGGGGCAAGTCTCACACTGCAACCCTGTAGTGTCCTACATGGTCCTGTCTACCCACTGAGACCCTCTACAGGGCAGAGATAAGGAAGGCTTCAGTCACCAAACAAGACCTTTTAGTATTACTCCATAATTCCGGTGGGTTTGTCTATACTTTTTTTGAGCGAACTTGGCAGATGGTGAAACGGACCATCTCACTGCCCTGGGCCTCATTAACCTAACCTCATACCCTACCCTCCTAACCTATTCTCCTGCTGCTTCACCTCATCTGCCCTGTTCCTAGGGCCATGATGTCAGCCCCTCCACAGTGTTGACTTTGGTGCTATCTCAGCCTTGCATTGTTTTGCCGACTTGGAAAGCTGAATCAGCTCATGGAGAGGTCAGACAAGGACCAGAGACCATACCCAGGAAGGCCATGAGAGCACACAACAGGGATAGGGGTGCAGGAAGAAAGATCGTTTTGGCACCAGCAAGTGGTTAATCAGCCCATCCTTTCTCTTCTGACTCAAACACAATAATTAAATGAAGCAGCAGTGACCAGTCTAATGATGATGCCCCACAACTGCTCCTTTTGCAAGTCCAACTTCTCATCCCCACCCTGTCCATCCCCTGTGGGCATATAGAGAGCAAGACTGGGGAATGGGAATGGTCCTGTTTCTAGGCAATTTTTCAGCTAGCTGGGGCTTTTTCAGTGCCCTTGCCTGGTATGCTGTACAAACTTCCTTCCAGCACAGGGCAGGAAGTGCCCTGAACCAAACCGTGTTTGAAGTACCTTGGCTTTCCCGAGGGCAGGAGTGGGGCCTTTACCTTCTTTACAGTCATGGCCGTTTTCATGCAGCATGAAGCCATTTCTGCACTGGCACATATAGCTCCCAAAGGTGTTGATACATTCATGCTGGCAACCACCATTGTCTTTGGAGCATTCGTCCTTGTCTGGGCAGGATCAAACCAACAAACACTGAGTTGACAGGGACACAGGTTACCACAGTCACCAGCTGAAAGTCCCACACCCAGGCTGGCAGATAGCAGTGCAAATCTCCAACTCTACTGTTGGATTAGTCCAGTCAGCTTTTTAGCCCAGATACTAATCTCTTCAACTGCCTTACACTCCATAAAATGTATCACAAATGTGTTCTATTTTATAATGTAAGTCTATTGGTTAAAGACTCCGCCTAAAAGAAACCTAGAGCAGTGTCTCATTCTTTAAAAATAGAGTCCAGGAAAAGCACCACACAAATTCACTCACCTAGGTAAAGATCTAGTTTATATTTTCAAGTTCTTATGTGCTCCGATGAGCCTCAATTTCTAAATAGCTCTGTCTGAGCACAAACAGCCAGGTGGTGAAGAAGATCTAAGGTATGAACTGCTCCCTGAAACTGAAATATCCCCCAGTGGATCTTCACTCCTGTGTGTTCAGGACTATGCATGCCTCAATCTCACTTTCTGAGCATAGGATCTGCTCATGGTTTCCCGTCCAATTTAATTTATAAGAAGTTTATCTCCAGTTTTTCTTGGGACAATGCCCTCCCTAGATCTCATTAACTTCATCTGTCTCTTCATTCCCAAATGTATTTCTAGATGAATCATGCCCACCTCATCCTTCCTTCTGTTAGATTTAATAAGTCAAACCCTTAGCCCTGATTCTACTCTGCACCTGTCCTAATTCAAGGCCATTTTGCCTGATCATTCTCCTCAAAAGCATTAATACTCCTAGGACTCTGCTGAAAAGACAGAATGAAATTGAATTTCTGCTTCCAAATGACATACAGTTAACCTCCAGAACTGCCTGCCCACAAGGTACATCACCGACACAAAGACTGAGAACAGAGGATGAGAAACTTCCACTAGTACACACTGCTTTGATGGGAATGACTGCTACATAGAACACTACTGGAAATTTTCTAAATCTTCTCGTTTCAGAGGAAAAAGCTTTCTTTTAATACTCTATGAGCAGAAATAACTTCTAGGATTAGGTTCCACATTGCTTCCTGCTGTGGAAGGACTGGAGGCATTGATGCAACTCATGCATCTTGCTGACACCACACTATGAAACTGGACCATACACTGCACTGAGAACCCAAGATGAAGGTGACACAGCACAGAGCAACTATGCTTTTACGTTTAATGAACCATGTCAGGCTCTGACAGGGTGTTGAAGAAAGTTCACCAAAACCAAGAGGTTCGGTCAGAGGAGACAGCTAAGCAAGTAAAAGAATACAGTCACATACCAGAGAAGTAGTGAACTTTAAAGCCTTTCTTGGAGACTGTGTTGTCTGATTTGAACTCCAGTCTCATGTTGTTGCCATATGATGTGATTACTTCGGGCTTCTCTGAGCCGCAGAATTTGCCATGTAGCTTGGAATCAGAAGCCAGCCCACTGCGAACCTCAACATAGTCATATTTACAGACCTGCCAAGAGAGGAAGAGATTTCTCAGCTCTGTGGCCTTGGAACAGAGCATTTCAGAGGAAGGGGACAGAAACTTCACTGAGAAGGAACAGAAACAGCCTTGTACCCAAATACACTCCTAACTTGCCCAAAACCTCCTATGTCAGTTTTCTCACCCCTTCACTTGCTGCCCTGATCTTAAAGCATGGATGTGGTTTTCAGAATAGCAAAGGTTCCATTGAATTTACCAAAAGTAATTATTTCCACCTTATCCAAGAACCTGACAGTGCTGAATGAACTTTAGCAGCCTCCTGAATTAAGGAAGTGCCACTGCTCCCATTTACAGTAAGGAAACTCAGACCTGAGTGCTTTGTTCAAACGCCACCCTGCATGGCAGAGAACAGACTCTTTTACTGTTATTTCATTAATCCTTGAAGAACTCTACTTCATTTGTTCATTTCCAATTATTTCCCTGCAAAGGCAGCACTGGGGAGGTGGGAGATGGGATGCCTATTAGGGATGGAAAATACCTACAACTATGCAAAACTAGTAGAGAAAAGAAGCCCATTGTGCTGGTTTTGGCTGGGGTAGATTTAATTTTCTTCACAGTGACTGGTACTGGGCTGTGTTTTGGATTTGTGCTGAAAAAAGGGTTGATAATATCAAGATGTTTTGTTATTGCTGAGCAGGAGTTGCACAGAGCCAAGACCTTTTTTGCTTCTTGTACTGCTCCACCAGTGAGGAGGCTGGGGGTGCTCAGGGAGCTGGGAGGGGACACGGCCAGGACAGCTGATCCTCACTGACCAAATTCCATGCCACAGGACATCATACTCTGTATATAAAATGGGGGCAAGTACAGGGAAGAAGGAGGAAGGGGAGACATTTGGAGTGACACTGTTTGTCTTCCCAAGGAACTATTACATGTGATGGAGCCCTGCTCTCCTGGAGATGGCTGAACATCTGCCTACTCATGGGAAGTAGGGAACCAATTCCTCATTTTTCTTTGTTTGCATGTGTGGCTTTTGCTTTATCTATTAAACTGTCTTTATCTCAACCCATGAATTTCTCTCACTTTTACCTTTCTGCTTCTCTCCCACATTCCACTGGGGAAAAGTGAGTGAGCAGTTGTCTGGTGCTTAGTTGCCAGATTGGGTTAAACCATTGCACCCACTTATAATAGCACAGCTTTAATCCTTCCACTCTAGAGAGAAAGCAAATCCAGACTTCAAGGAGAACAGTCACTGTTATTGGTGTAATTCTGTCGAGGGTGGGAAAACAACCAGAAGCTCCACCAGTAAGACAGAGTCTCCTCTTCCTCGTACCCCAAGGATTTATCCAGTTCTGATTTAGCCAATAGTCCCACCTCTGAGATGCAGGGACTGGTTACGTACATCATTGCCTTCCAGCTCAAACACTTCGAACTGCAGAGAGATCCGGTACTGGGCTGGAGCTACCACCTGCCAGACGCAGTTTTTGTTAGTAGGATATTCCTTGGGCCATCCAGGGCTAGTAATGGTCCCATTGAGCTTGGTGATGAAGCCCCCACAGGCAGCTGGAGAGGCAATAAATGAACACAAGTTTTACTTGGTTCTGTTCAGACACACAGATTGGGCCACAGTGTTAACTAGCAAATGAACCAGATCCTGGTTGGTGGCACATTTCAAATCCCAGCCTCCAGAACAGGCTTAAAATGCTGGAAGTGGGAAGAAGACAGAAAATTCACCTGCTGTAAATCACCAGTCAAACGCACTCAGTGAGGCTATGGCCCTGAGGGCCACCATGTAAGACTAATTTCCTTTTAAATCTTTATCCTTGGCCTTACTGTGAATCAGTTGACTTGACATGCACAACCCAGTTGTAAAGGCCAGCTTGGTAAATTCACCTACACTAAGCGCTACAAACCTTACTATTGCAAGTTTATCAGTAATGGAATAATTACAAGATAATGGAATCCTAGGGAAGACACTCCTGTCAACTCTTCAGTGGTTTATTACATACCGACTGCATCTTCTCTAGGGAAAGTTGAAGACAAAGTCAAGACACAGCTTTATTATCCCATTTCCTTTAAAAATTTAGGACATCTCAGCTTCATTCTCTTGTGGGAGGGCAGGGCTCTTACCTCAAAGGAGTAAACCTCAATTTGCTGCAAAATTCTATTTGCAACGAAGCAATTTTTTTCTATTTTTTCCTCCCTGTTTCTTGAGAGTAAAGAGATATGGCCACATCTTCAAAACACACAAGGATAAAAGCTTTCTGTGTCTTGTTCCCAGCATCATTTTGCATTAAAAGGACTAACCCAAGGGACCAGCTTCAATATAAATAGAGTAGCAATCAAGTGATTTTGGAGGAAAAAAAGCAATTTACTCAGATGTATATTGCTACAGTTTCAAAGGCTATCCTTTCTGCTTTCCCCACAAGTGAAGTTTAAAATAGGAGGTTAAGAGTGAAGTTGAAAAAAAACCCCTGCCAAGTTATAGCAACTGGCTTGCTCAAAATTGCAAGAAATTACTTTAAAAAAAAATGCTTTCAAAAGCATTTTGCACACACTTGACTCTGTCCTCACCAAGTCGACAGCGCTCTTACCTAAACAGTTTGACAAAAGCAGAAGTCAGGGCAAACCAGGTGATGTTGAGAGCACACTGACAGCATGTGGAGCTCCCTACACGTCCCTACAGACAGTGTTTTGAGACAAGAACAATGGATGGATTCTCAGAACACCAACAGCTGTATTGCTGGCAGAAGCAACACTTGTTGCATGAGATTAACTCTCTAGAAAGCTGACACAAACAGCTTCTGCCGCAGACACGCGGTTTTTCTCCTCCATAACAGAAGAAGGGAGGAAAATTCTCTTCAGTATGGAGAAAGCCTATTTTGCATGCAGACAAAATGTTGATATTTTATTATATGAAGGAAACTCCTTTTTGAAAAACAAATAAATTCAGTTTTAGATTTAAATACTTTCGGGCCACTCCATGGTTAGGTTGTAATGCCCATTTCCCTTATGCTGCACTGTGGGAGATCTGGTTTGAACAGCAATCTCTGGCCACAAAGGACAACTGGTTTTAGGGACGTTTATCAGTATAGAATCAGAGTATTTTCAGGTTTTTTAACCAAAACTTGTTTTTCAATGGAAGATGTTAACAAAAATAATTTCAGTTGGGGGAAAATAAAGCAAAATAAAGAGGATGCAGGGGCAAGGAAAATCACTTCCAAGCCAAATCAATTCCATTATCAGCCGTAGTACCTATCCTATAGTCAGATGACTCAATCTGGAGGTTACTTACCTTCACAGCTCTTTTTATCAGCTGTCAACTCATAGCCAGGCTCACAGGTGCATTTGTAACTGCCCAGTGTGTTCTCACAGTGCTGCTCACACCCACCATTGTCCGGCAGAGAACATTCATCCATCTCTGTCAGGAGAAAGCCAGAGCAAGTCACACTTTCCTGACCACCCAAACATCCTGATATTCCTCATGCAATCCTTCTGGACAGAAGGAACAGAGCACTGACTGCTGAGCCAAGACTGTGGAGCAGGCACTGCAGCAAAGCTCACAAGTGCTGAAACACTCCTAGCATCAGAACCATAAAGGACTACCATTACTGCTACTAGACAACAGTGCTTTTTCTAGCCACGAGCAGGAAAACACAATCTCCTGTAAAGACTTCACTGCCTTTTGTTCTCATATGCCATTTTTTCTGCTTTGTTTTGTTTGTTTTAAATTCCTCACGCTCTCGAGTAACTTGAGCTACCAGGAACCAACCCATTATGGCACACACAGTAACGGAGCTGTAGTAGCTGGAACCTATTCATTTCATAATTAATTAAGGCAAAGTTTACCCGTTGCTCAATCAGCTATGAGAAGCAGTCTTAAGAGTGCCTGCAGAGCCATCTAATTTGTTCCCTTTCCTCATGGAGTGTCTGGTAGTCACAAGCCTGCTGGATTATGGAGGTAGAAACTGCAGACTTCAGATTCCAGCTTGAAACCCCACATGTAGCCAGAAGGTGTGTCTACCCAGCTTTTGCACACAGACATCAGCTCTGCCCACAATGAAAGCTGGCTAGAAATTGTGCAGCTATGACTACTGTAATGTTTGGTCCAAGCAGAAACACTTTACTCCTCAGCTGAATTTACTAGCATGGACTTAAAAACACCCCAACCGTCCACAAGCTACATGGTTTCTGGTTCAAACATGAGAAATCCGAGCAGACACTGGAAGATGTAGTCTGCCAGCAAAAACTCCACAGAAAATACCTGTGTCTCCAATCGTCCTAGTGTACAAGTTTACACATCTTTACATTAAAAAAAAAAGCAACAAATTTATTTCTGACGATCTGTATCACAAAAAAAGCACCTCAGATTCAGGTGTATAAGTTTCTTCCCCTACAAACTTGTAGGTGAACCTCAGATTTTAGAGAATGATTTGCTGTGTCTCCATGTAGTGCTAATCTCTGAAAGACATCTCTGCCACAGTCAGCCTACACTGTTCACTCCTGAAAGGAGCCAAAAATGTCTTTAGGAAGAAGTATTCTCTGTGCCTTTATGGAACCTGAGAAATTTAAACAAGGAAGTCTAGGTACTGTGAGACTTGTCCAGGGACTGAGATTAAATGCTACAGTATTTGCCAGTGATCTTGCAATCACCCTTCATCACAGTCCATTAAGACCTCTCAAATTTACAGGCCAATATAATCTGTGAATTAAGCTTATGTAACTTTTTTTTTTTGCACGTAAGTGCATTGTTTAAGAATTATGGGTTATAAATTATGACATCTTATGGCTTGAATGGTAAGTGAATTCACGGGATACGACTAGTCTGAGCAAAGGGGATTGAGCCCTGACACGATTGTTTGTTAGAAGTCTTAAGTTCATGAAATAAAGTTAAATTCACAGAGTATACATTCTCCTGAAAATTTGAAAAACCTAAACGGACCATGACACCCTTAACATGAGACAAAAGCTAAGGTAGAAATAAATAAAGGACTTATGCAATCCAAACATTGGCATTGCAACTATTATTTCTGTACAATTGTCACTGAACCTAAGACAAACATGACTGTCTGCCCCCCAGCAGCTCTGCAGGTATTTTCCCAAGCAGTTAGATATTTGGTTCTTGCCTCTATAAAGTCCCCAGGATACTGGTAAAGGTCCATGTATAGGGTCCAGCTCTTAAAAAGAGAAAAAATTATAAAATCCTAGTCTTACTCACATCTTCCTGAAGAGAATCTCAGTTTAGGAACACATTTGTCTCCTAAAGGTCTCAGTATTCTTTTTCTGGGACTCTACTTGCATTCAGATTTACCCTCACCCCAGAGGTTTCTTTTGGAATAGAACTTAAGCAGAGAGCTGTCTTTAACACTCCTCGTGTAGTATTAGTACTTCTTTGAAAATGTCAGTGTCCTCTAGCATGGCTAAAGGGAGGTGACATTCTGTCCAGCTGTGCAACATCTATGCTGACACCAGCCCAGAGTTGCTTTCTGTCCTAATCAGGGAGGAGGTGTTCCTGCCTCAGCATCAACCCCCTCTACACTCTCAAAGCAATTTGTATATAAATTTGGTATTTGCAGTTGTACAAACAAATCTTAAGTAGATAGAATGATAATTGATCATTTGTGGATGGTTTAAGGGATGAATCATCCCCAGCTTTGACTGTGAAAGGGACTAGATCACATACCTTTAAAGAAATTTGCTGCAAAGCCTGCTTTATTGATGGTTGCATCAGATGCAAACTTCATCCATACTTTGTTTGAACTGGATTTGATGTCTTCTGGCTTTTCGTAGCCACAGAAGTGGCCGATCAGTGGGCTCTGTTCAGTGAGGCCATCTCGGATCTCCAGGTAGTCGTAAGAGCACGCATCATGCCATTCAATCTGCAACAGGAAAAGTGTGTGCCTGTACCTCACTAGGAAGAGTTCTTCCAGCCAGGCTAGCGACACAGTTAGACTTTGGCCACAGATCAGCTCCCCAAACAACTGGCTACAACTAAGTACTTAGTGGCTGCCACTGAGCTCCTCTGCAGTTCAAACTGCATTCAAGCCTAGGTACATCTCAATTCTGCTGCTACTTTATGGCTATCCTGTGGTGAAACTCAGTCCCTGATTATCTACAAACTGCTTTTGCATGAGAAGCTGTAAGAAACAGAGCAGAACAACTACAAACAGAAAGGTTCAAGGAATAGCTGTGGGGAGGTAGTGGTGTCAGCCCTTCACAGGACAAGCACGGTGAGTGTACACAAGCCACAGGAGCCTGTGGGATAGATGGGATTTATACACCAACCAAGGTCCTGTCCACTCCTGTCTGTGACTTAACATCAGTAATCAGAGACTGATCACTGGCATGTAGCTAAGAGTGTAAGACATCCTATAATCAGTAGAGGAAAACTTTGTGAGCTCTTCAAAGCCTGTCTGCCATTTGGGAACACAATGCTTCTTTGGGGAGTCACATCCTCCAATCTGACAATTCCCAGTGACACTAACAAGAGATTTTGCCTGGATTGTGACCATTTAGTTCCATTTGACCAGAGTGAAAATTTAAGGACTCATGATTCCCTATTTAACATCATCAACACTTTTGAGTCCCTTCTAATTCCTTCTGTCTAGAGTAACAGTTTTTGAAAACTCAGCATATTTTAAACTTGGCTTCAAAGTCTCTCAGCAAACATCTGGTAAAGTAAATGATACTCTGAAGTAGGCAAAAGATCTGCTATTATTATTATTATTGTTACCACTTTGTTCTTAACTTTAAAGGGTCTATAGAGGTAAAATAACATCTGTAATATAATATACAATGACATTTCTCACCTCAAAGGCTTGGAATGTGATTCCTATGTGAAAACCCTCAGAAACTGTGATCTTCCAGATACACTCTTTGGAAGGTCTGTAGTCATCTGGGTAATTGGGAGACTGGATCTGGCCAGCATCTTTGTGTATTTCTCCACCACAAATAGCTTCATAAAAAAGAAACAGCAAAACCACAAGATCGCAAGTTTCTCTGTAGGTAAAGCCTGCTCCACACGCACCTTTCTCATCAAATCTGTATCAGTATTGCTTGCTATACAAAGACAATACACAAGTCATGGAAGTTTTTACAAATCTAACATTTTGTTTTAATGACAGTGTCTCCTATCTTGCTGTGCTAATGTCCTCAGAAGGTGAGCTCACTGGGACAGAGAATTTTTATAAATTTGTGTTATTCATATTCCTGCTCACCTTCATATATGCTTGAAACCTGCTACCAGCACTAAGAACCAAGAAAAGTTGGGGGGG
>VZTE01005383.1:1189904-1259218 GCA_013397775.1 Eulacestoma nigropectus | reverse complement strand
GGGGGGGGGGGAGTTGCAAATCTAATCCAGCCACACGATGGCAATATTAACAAGCATGACTTGAGTCGTTCACCACTAGACCATCAGGCTGATTGCTGTGCATGAAAAATTAAGTTTTAGTGCCAAATGTAAGAATAAGTTTAAATACTAAAATAGAAAATTTAATGAAAATCTAGTTGAATACAAAACTAGTAAAGACCTTGAAGACAACAGCAGTTCAGCAAAATTGTCTGCAAGACTATGTAAGAAATGAAAGTAAGATCACAGGCTAAAAGCTGTGTTACCCCATGATGTATGACACATGTCTACAAAACACATGAATATTTTGGCTGTGCCTAAAGTCACAGAAACAAAACGCACCAGCAGAAAGTACAAGAGAGATGGTACTGCAATGACACCTGCCAGATATCAACCATCCTTACCCTTGGCTTCTCCCCACAAGGCATTGCATTAGCAATTCAGATATGGGTCTCCCTGTAGAGTCCTGCAAATTGCTTGCATTGTGTAACACTGTCTTGGTCTTGCATTGTAAGCTGCTAATGTAACCGAGCTAAAAGCACTGCTTCATTAGTGCAGAGGTAACTTCTTTCTTACAGAATCAGTGCTAAAGCACCACCAAAAAGTTGCACCCAAAAATTCAGCTGCAGAGCACAATTTAAATTGCAATTTGAGCTCATATATTCAGAGATACAAGTGCTGCTTGAGAAAACCTCTGAAAGACCCTTTAAGAACTGTCTCCCCCACCTAACAGAAAGAGGACTACAACAGCAGAGGACTTTTTTCTGAGAGCCATGAAACTGACAGCTAACAAATAATACTTTCTCTATCCACTGCAGAAGTTCACATTGACATACAGTTGAGCATCAACTATACTTGGAAGAGCCTTACTGCAAAATGGAAAGAACATCTGCTGGTAGAGCCTGAGAAGACAATAGTGATGGCAAATTCGGGGCTGTCAGCAGTGCTGTAGGGCAAAACCACCATCATCTTCCCATCTTAATTCTCATGAAAGAAGGGGACAGAATGACTGAATTAAGAGGCCACTTTTACTACATAAACTGTCATTTAGTATCAAGTAATTCTACCATCATGTGGCTACGCGCTTCTGCCTCTTTCCTCCCATCTTCTGAAAACTTTAGGGCCAAGACTTGGAGGAATCCACATCCAAAATCAGTCCTCACCCACAGTTTCCAGAAAAGTTCAGATGCATGAGCATTCATGTGCACTGTCACTAAAGCAGAAGACAGAGAAGCAGTGCTAAATGTGAGGGAGGAGTTCAAAAGAAAAAGAGGAACTAACAGCAACAGAGAAAGATTTTGGACAAAAATTGGTAGAAAATTAAACACTTATAGGCAATCCCTCCTGGAAATAAAAACTACCATTATTGCCTAAGCACAGAAGTCACAAAACAATTGAGTGAGCCACTTTACAAAGCACAAAAGAAACAAGCCATTATCAGAGCTTGCTTAAGAGGGAAATAGGGATTAAAGAAGATTTTTGGAAAATCTCCTATTGCAGCAAATAAATTATGGAGAGAGATGTAGATAATCTCACTACCTGCTGTTCTGACAAAAGGAGGCTGAGATAAGAAAGGAACTGTGCAATGGGCCATCACTGTGTCTGTAGTACAAGCTGGTTTACACCAGTCATACTCTGTGCTTGCTCTCAGGCATAGCCATGGATTTCATAGCCTTCCAACGGGAAATTTCTTGTAGGAAAGGGTTATATAAAAAGCCACTCTTGAAGAGGCAGGAAAATATGAACTTGGAGTTTTTTCGACCACTTGGTGCACATTCTGCCTTCAGCTGCTCTATTCAAAAGTCAAGTGAAGCAAGCTCGTATTTACTGAATCTTTAGGGATCATTTATTAATCAACAGGAAATATGGGAAATTGTCAAGGGAAAACAAAGTCACTTTGCAAAGTGACTTTGGAATGCAGCCAGTGTAAAATTTTTTTCTTCCAATACCATTTAGCAATATGAAGGATGATACCATACACACTAATTTGATCACTTCTAATTCCAACAAACTACCATAAAGGGGGTGTTACAAACCACATGGTCCAGACAACAGCTGCTTTTCAGGAGAGATGTTAAAAAAAACCCCAACATCAGGCAAGCTACCTCTGTCTCTGGGGCAACAATTCCTGCAGAAACCAGATATTTCTCCTGTGAAATAGATTTGTTAGCCCCAAACTGCTGTGAAATCCTCATATGCTTTAACAGATCCATGTTTGCTTCATTTCCCTCTGTTAGTATCATTATTCATGAGTTTATGGGACACTTGGGCACTGGGCTTCCAGCATTATGCTTGTTCCTGTGGCTGAAGAAAGAAAATGATGCAATGTCGGTACCAGTACAGTCAACCTCAATACTGTTGACAACACTGGTATTTCTAAGAAAAATGCCTGCTGCCCAGAAAACAATGAAGACTTTTAATACATTTTAGAACATTGTTGAAAAAAATAAGCATATATGGAAAAGGGAAGTTACTGATTTGTAATGACTGTGGTAGTATTGCTCCTCCTTCGAAGTAGTTTTATCATCTCAGTGCCATGCAAATTTCTAAAATACCTGACCTGTAGAAGATCTGACATGCTAATTACCAATCTTCTGTGAGTAAAACATACAAGGGAGAAATAAAAGAACAATCTTTGCATCTGAGAAAACAAACAATCAAAAAAACAAACAAAAACACCCCAAGACAATCTGTATTAAGTGATATAAAATGTATGATCTCAAACAGAACTTTGCCTGTTAAAATATTGAAGGAAACTCTTGCTCCACACAATGCTGTTTGCAGGGGCAGGTTAGAGCAAACAGAACCTGGCCCAAGTATGGAAGCTGTTGCTTTGTGTTGCTGTATTGTTGTGCCCCCCAAAATGTGATGATCTAGTTGGAAAATCCATGTCTTGTCTACTGAAACAAGCCACAAAATCTGCCAATTCCCATGAAAACAAGAGCATGGCTGTATCTAACCACACAGTGCAGCAGAACTCCTGCTGCATAAAATCCCATAAAACCCCTGCATCCTGTTCCTTCTGCTCTGTACAATGTGACAGAGCTCCAGCTAAGGGCTGTACCTTCATAGACCACAAAGAAGCCTTTGCCCAGGATGTTACTGCTGCTCCGGAACTCGATCCACAGCCTGCTGTCCGTGGAGATTACTGGTTCAGGAATCTTGTCACCACAAAATCTACCTAGAAGGCCGGAAATAGACAATGAAGATGTCTGTGATCTCCTGAGAGACAGCACAGCACAACAGGCACCTATGACTCTGGGAAGCAAAGAGTCTTGGGTTAAAGGAGTGTGCTTGTGTGAAACACCCTTTCACTCCCATCACTTGTGCTTTTGAATAAGTTTCTGTGTCCCTCTTCCATTAATTCATATTCTTTTCAATTATTAAGTGAATTAAAGTTCTCTTCAGCTGGGAGCAGAATCCAGTAGTTACGGATGAAGCCTCTATTGCCCTGGTAAATTCAAAAGGGCTCTTGTCTTGGTCACATTATTGAGCAATTGAGCTGCTGTGGTGGGGAAGCATCACCTTGTCCTTCTAGAGATGTGGCATTAGAGAATGTCCTTTCCACCTGCTAAGCCTTGAAAACTCCTGCAGCACTTTGCACCCAGGAGCAAATAGTCCAAGTCAAACACCAAGGGCAGGATGTGGCCATGCTGATGAGAAAAAAACCCTTATCTCATTCTCTGCTCAACAAATCCCGGTTAAGCTTCTGCAGTCATTAAATTTCTCTAAAGAGAAAGAGACCAGGAGCCATTTTGCTCCATGATTCCTCCAGCTTTGAGCTCTTTGGCATGTACCAGCACTGGTAAACTCTCAAATTTTGCCAGTAAGAATGAATCCTGAAACAGAACAACTGCAGATAGCATCTGCAGCCCAGACAACCTCAGTAACGCCCATTTGGTGCTCCTCTATCTACTGAAGCCAGAAGCTCCTCACAGAAACAGAGCAAGCACCAAGTACGCACTGATAGTCAGGGACCAGCACTTGGGTCAGGAGCTTGCATGAGCAAACATGGTTTTCACTTCAGCTGACACCAGCAGGACTACATAATGAATTCAACATGGTCTTGGCACCCTGTGCAACTGAATCCCAGTCGGAATTTGACTGAGGCAGAGAGCAGTTCTTCAGGCTGAATTCAGTCAGAACAGCAGTGGTAGGGATCCTGGCCTTCCAACACCAGGCAAAGGCATCTTTGAACAATTTCCACTGGGTAAAAACCTGGTTAATGTCTTACCTTCAAGACAGCATCTTATTTCCCATTAACTGGCTGGGAATGGCAGTTTCACTGCCAGCTTTTCTTTCTTGCAGGGTCACTCACCCAAATATTATCTTGGACCCAGCTTTACTCAGCTACTATTGTGCACCCAACCTGCCCAGTGCTGTTGGGGCAGTGTGACAGACCTGCAGCATATTAATAGCATCTCCCACCTCCACTCCAAAAGGGGATGCTAAAAACAGTATCAGCACTGCAAAGCTCCTTCCTCTAGGGTCACTGAGCAACTTCCTCCTGGATTTAGACTTGGAGTTTAACAAGGGTGTCAAGAAGAGGAAACGCAGATGAGGAACAAGAATGAGCAAGCTCCTCAGAGTGTGATAAAGGGCCCATTCATAAAAACTTATACACCATTTAAAGGCTGGGTTTTCACACACTTTCCTGGGAAAATATGCAGCACACATGTATTTTTTCTCTCCACAAGAAGCCCATGCTTTCACAATTCACACTAATCCCCCTCCCCACCCCCTGCTGAATTGCCGTCTGTCTGCCTCTTCCGACCTAATTTCATGGGCTCAGCCCCATGCGAGAGCCACGGCCACTCATGCAGCGTCTACTTCCAGATGGAAACAGTCCCAAGTCCACCTGCACTGCGGGGACAGGGAGGTGCTTGGCTTCTGAAGTACCTTTAAATTACTCAGCAGAAAAAAACCAAACAGCTAAATTGCAGCTGCTGGAGCAATGTTACCTGATGCATACACAGCAGAGAACAGCAGTAAGTGCTGCCAACCCCAAAATAGGCAGTAAAAGTAAAACCAGCTGCCAACTGCACTGGAAGGTAGGTCCAATGAAACCTGGGAAGCAGCATGGCTTCAGCCTCAGCACCTCACCTGGTACCAGGGCTAGGATGTCCAGTGGGGCCAAGGAGAGCACCCAAACCTCCCCAAACTCTCTGACCCAGTGCTGACTAGCCCAGTCCTGTTCTGCAGCATGGGGTGCAGCCCCTCTAACACAGCTGGGGATGCTGCCCAACCAGATTGCTTCTTTCCTTTTAGGCAGAAGAGGCTGTTTGCAGAGCCGTATTTTACATGTTTGGGACACTGAGCTTAGGGGATGAGGTCAGGATCAGAGGCAGTGGCAAAGTAGGTGGGACTCCTGAACCACTCAGGGTGACAGAAGACTTGGAATTATGATAGCAGGAGGCAGAGAAACAGGGAGGATACAGAGAGCTGCACTTCCTAGAGATCTCTGGGAGCAGGAGCAGAGTGGAGTCCTTGCACAATTTGACACGACAGGCATGGTCTAGCAAGTTCCCTGTTAGGAGTACAGAGGCTCAAAGTACAGAGTACTGTGTATTTGTAAACACAAATACATGAGAAATAATGGCTGGAGCTTGGAGCTTCAAGCATTATTGCTTCAAGCAATAATGCTTGAAGCAGCTGCTTCATTCTGACTGCCTGACAGTTCTTCCCTGGACTTAGGAAAGAGCAATAATAAAACTCCAGAGACGGCATTTTCAGTCCCAGCCAGGGCCCTGGCTCACTTCCCTCCCTGCCTCATTTCTCAAGCTGGAAAAGGAAGGAATAAAGCCTTTGCAACCAAAGGGCTTGGAGCATGGATCATTTGGAGTAAATACAGCACACAGACATCTCTGGATGGAGACGCTAAGGGATGGCCAGTGCACTGGCTGGACCTAGGCTCCTTCCAAGTAAAGAAAAGTTTGTTTGTTTGTTTTCCCCAGCCACTCTCCAAAGCATCAAGAAGAATACATAAAACGCAATTAAAATGAAGTAGCTACTCACCCAATAACGGAGCCTTCCTCCAGTAGCCATCACGCACCTCCACATAATCATACCAGCAAAGGCGACTTTTAAATAAGTCCATTGATGTGAAATTTAACATAATCTGAAAGGAGAGATTGCACATTTCTCTTTGGAGAGGGAGTTACTGTAAAGAGAAGACCCTACAGATTGTTTTCTTTTTGCTACAGTGCTGCCTAAGTAAGAATGCAGGCAAAGATAGTTGGGCCGTGCGTGGGATTTGTACACTACTTTTTCTCAAAAAAGAAAGGCTTCTCAAAGCATTTTAATGAAACCATGACAGTACATGACAGCAGACAGCCCTTTACTATCAGCTCTGTAATTCAAATTCAATACCCCTCAGTTACTAAAATGTTACTTAAACAAAAATCCAGTTTGGATTTTTAAAATTAAAATCTAAATCTTTGGTTTTGAGTAAAGTGAACGTCATAGAGAAAGACATTGTCACAAACCACATGTTTGGGGTCTATACCTGCATATAAATGATACTTGCAAGAAATATCTAATTTTGCTAATTAGGTTCCACATTCTGACCATCAGACTCACACCATCATCGTGATGCAAGTGCATTCAGTGGCTTTACCAAACAGAGTTTGGCATAAAAATGCTATTATTTTGGTCTCCTTCCTCTGTAAGATGGATCATGGGCCTTGGTCTGGGACGTCACCTAGGGAGGGCACCGTTGGGGTGTACTTGTATTTTTTTTCCTTGCAAGATTTGACCCATATATTCATTTACATCCATAATCTCAACAGTCACGGAAATGTCG
Organism: Eulacestoma nigropectus; assembly: GCA_013397775.1. Classification (NCBI taxonomy): domain Eukaryota; kingdom Metazoa; phylum Chordata; class Aves; order Passeriformes; genus Eulacestoma; species Eulacestoma nigropectus. The sequence continues at coordinate 1,252,398 of VZTE01005383.1, read as the reverse complement.
TTACATTAAAATGGATGTTCTCCCCCAAAGTCCTAGTTGGGTGTGCAGAGTGCAGTCTGTAATGATGTCACTCACTTTTTTCACATTTTTGCAGTATTCTGACATTGGATATCAAAAGCAGATTCATCGAACGCTATAAGCTCAATATCTGTTCTCAGCTAACACCTCAGTGCAACAATTTGCACCAATCACCGCATTGGGTTAAACAGGTCAAGGGAAGCATTGAATCTGAAATCAATTCTTTATTTCCTTTTTTAACATTAGTGGTTTAGCATTTAGATGCTAGGTCCTTCCCAACACAACTCTGAGGAGGCAGAGAAGCAAAGGGAGAGTTTATAGTAAGACTGACATCATGAAACTCTCAGTGCCACTGTTTTCAAACCTGGACGGCTCTTGGCCCTCTTGCTCCAGCAATGCTCTCCCTGCAGCTGATGGCAGCAGCTCAGCATGGCATGAGACTGTGCTTGCAGGTGACAGAACCAGGTCCTGGAGCCAGGCAGCTGTTGCAAAACTAACAAGCTCTGCACTTCTTTGTCCGAGTCTGAGTCCTAAGCATGTCTTGAGGGTGATTCTCAGCAAAGTCACTCTGCCAAGGAGCTCCCAAGCTGGGCTGCTCATTCTTGCAGCCTAGTATGGTGTGAAAGGCCTGAGGGGCTGGTGTTACTGGATTAAGGAAAGATTTCATTTCTACAGGAAGATCAATAAAACAAAAGGAGCTGAGAGGAAAGTGGATAGGGTGGGTGATTGATGCGCAGCAGGGCTTGGCGTTTCAGGGCAGGAAGTGGGAGTTCCCTGACAGGGACATTATGCCTGCATGACAGGGGCAGGCCACGGACGTCACTCACGGCTCCTCAGCTCCCTTCAGGACCCCAGACTGCAGCACATTTTATCTAACTAATCTGACTGGCTTTGGAATGTGCGCTTGCCAAAGCTAACAGGTGGCAGGAAATGTCGATGCAGGTTTTAGTCTCAAACTGAGAGAAGGATCAGAGATCAATACACGGCCCAGATACGTGAGCCGCTCTGCTCCAGCATCACCACTTCTCTCCTCAAGATTGTGTATTCCTGACTTCAGCCCTCTCCTGAGTGGTGCTAAAGACCCTTTCCTGGCTCTGCATGCCAGGCACACAGAGATCTTCTGGCAGGTACTAACACTGTCATCACAGGCAAAACCTCACATGAGGGAAGTGCAGAGTACACCTTGTGCTGCTGTGGCACCTACCTTCTCCCCTGGGGTCACCGAGATCCTCCAGACACAGTGGGAATAGGAGGGGTAGCCATTTGGAAAGCCAGGGGCTGAGAAATTACCTGTTGAGTCTTGCAAGGTCTCTCCACAAGCTGCAGGAGAGGGGAAAAAAACCTATCAAAAAGGAGTGACTCTGAAAGACATCAGGGTCTACCAAACCGTCTGGTCATGGCTGCTGTGTGCAGGTTGGTGGCTGGTACTCCAACAGTGCTCATTCATGGTACTGGCCAAAGGTCATTGACTACCTGAGACCTTGCCAAAGGGGTGATGTGAAATTTGTCAGAATTTCTGGGATAGAAGATGATCAGTGCAAGGACACAGAGGAAACATCTTCCAAAGAAGAACCCTTCTTCCTTCATCTTCTTTCCACATGCCAGCACTTTCAGGTTTCAGTTGAGGAATATCTCATTCACTAATCAAATGCAAAGTATTAACCCCACCCCACCTCACAACCCCACACTGCGGCCAGCAAAACTGTTTTCCCTTCATTACAAGATGCTCAATGAGGTTCTCCTTAGTTACCATTGTAAATTGTCTTTTTTTGGCTTAAAACACCCTAACAAAAACAGGGCAAGCCCCACTACCCTCATGCTTTGGCTGCCCAGAACCTTCCTGGCCACTACACTGCACAGGACTAACTATGAGCACAGCAGCCCATTGCTCTCCAACTTCCTGTTTTGTGGCCTGCTGCAGTTGATGAAATGTAGATCCCAGAGCGACTTTTGGGAAGCAAGGAATATGCACATGCATATGCTCCTTTAGGGAACTGCAGCTTCCAACATCTGGAAAAGCTGTGACTACTGTAGTTCTGCTCTCTGAACCAGGATGACTGAGCTGAACAAGGAGAGACCATCCACATCTGCAGAGCAGCTGACTGGCTGGGTGGGAGGACCACAAATATCAAAGCTTCCATTTCCTTGACAGTGCCCACTAGACACATCCAAATGCCAATTGCAAGGAGCAGGGACCTTGGCTTGCCTGCTTCCCAGTTGTTTTTCCAATTTCATAACCAACTAATATTATAAAGCTGCCCTGGATCTGCAACTCTGTTTCCTCAGAGACGGTAAGGCAGCCCCCAAAAATCCCCGATTAGGCAGCAGTGCTTTGAAAGATCCGACAAGGCTTTCCCTTTCTCATGGAAATGCCCGGGGTTGTTCCTCTGCTTGATGCTATCACACGCTAATTTTGCAGCCATGATTACATTTAGATGGGTGGGTTGGCAGCTGGACCGAAAAGAGACTGGTTCCATTGAAAAAGTTTAATATGTTCAAGCAGGGGAGAAGGAGCCACTTAGGCCAGAATTTCTTAATTTCCCTAAGGAAGTTTGATCCACAGCTTGACAGATCAGACTAGATGAACAAATGTGGGGACACAGAAAGAAGTTTTTTAAGAATTTTTTTTTTTAATAAAGAGGGAATTCCAATCCATAACTCACCAGGATAAATAAATGTTCTTTTTCTCTGCTCAAAAATCTATTTAAACAAACATGAAATGATAAAGGGAGCTCTAAATCATGGGAAACATGCACAACATGACCATAGTGACATGAGATTATTGCCCTCGGCTGAACCACAGTGAAGGCTTCCAACAGCTCAGACTTAATTCTCCCACAGTGCAATTACACAGCTACTGGCAAGACACTGTAAGTATGGAACAGGTACTATTGTATCTACTTGCAAAGACTACTTTGCTGAAATATGCACGGAGACCTATCTAACTTGCAGAGGAAACTCCCCAGACCCTGTGACAGGCTGGCCTTCCAGCACGGAGGAAAGCAAATGCTTGCAGTGCAGGGGGAAGCACGACAGTGAGCAGTGCATCTTTGTGGGTAGAGCACAACCTCTTGCAGAGCACTCTAAAAAGCAATGCAACTGTACTGCACTTACTAGCAAAGAAGCCAACAGGTCCAATAAGGCAACTGTTTGGTACTTCCGGGATCCAAGAAACTGAGCAGGTAGAAAGGAACAGAGGTGAAAAGCAAAGTAGAAAGGTGAATGCTTCAGAACTCGTTTGTAAATGAAGCAGTTGAGTGACAGGCACTTGCGGCTTATCAGCTGGCTACTGATACACTGCATCTTTTTGAAAATGCCCAGAGAACTGGAGGAGTTGATATAATGCAGGATCATTCTCAATTCACAGTTTAACCATTCCTGCACTATTAGCACAGCTACACAAGCCTTTTTCATTTAGCATAGCACAAGACAGCAGGATAAGCTGTTTTAAAGCTTTTGTAGTGACTGCAGTCATCAAATCCTCAACTGTGCAGCCACAGCAAATTTAGCATTAACTACTATGTAGCAGACTGCATCTTGCCTTCCAGAAATTCCTTCAGCAAATTTCATTTGGTTTCACCTGGCCTGGCACTAACTTTAACCCAGCAGGTATAAGCTTTGGGGAATTAAGAGCAATTTAAAACAGCAGGGTTCTAGAATGGACAAGCTAAGCAAGCCCTAACTGTAGCAGCCACATGAGCTCCAGTCTAATGAGCTGGAGAGCCCTGTTTCTTACACCAGACACAGCAGTTGTTCTGGCTGATTCCAGTCCATACTTGTAACTCATCCTCCACCGTACTAGCTCTTTTCTTTGGGAGATATTATTAGGTATTCTCAGATGGAGACTCTAACAGGGAAGCCATCTGCCATTCAGCTTCTGAATTATGTTGCTGCACTTTACCCTAAAATCCTCAGCTTGACTACTGAACAAAGTGTCTTCATACTAAACTCTCATTCAGACCCTGCTTGAACACACAGGAAGTCCTTTGGGTTTGAACTCCTTTGCTTTGTATTTTGCAGAGGAAGAAAACTTTTCAAGCTACAGATTCAAATGGCAGATGATGTTAATGTCATTAAATATACTGCACCTCTTCTCCTCAGATGCAACCTGTGTATAAATTTTGATGCAAAGAAAAAAAGAAAACCAAAGCAGAACAACAGGTATTTGAAAAAAATGTTTAGTAGGCTTGAATCTCTAATTATTTTGCTGCCAAATATGTTCTGAACTGCCATAACCTCTGCTAAAGCTTTGTGGGGAAAAAAAAAAAAAAAGTAGAAAAAGTTCTAGTTTGCAAATGGAAAACTTGAGACTCACAGAAGAGTCCTCATTTTAAAGAAAGTTGCTTTGTAGCTTTTAGTTAGTACCTCAGGCCAAAGTGGCTTTTCAGCTTGCCTTGAAAAATCTAAATCTGTAATTGAATCTTGCAGCTATGGGAATGAAAAGCCTGGTTGGATTAAGTCTGACTCAATCAAAAAACATACTGCAAAATAAATTAACCCTTAAACTAATCCATGAGATAATTTTGCAAGAACAACATTTTGTGCAACCAAAATCAATTTAGAGATAATGATAAGTGTAAAAAGAAAAATATAATGATGAGGTAAAAGAAAAAAAAAGGTTAATTAGAACTAACAGACCTAAAAGTTATACCACCCATTAGAAGCTGAAAGCAATAATCCTCAAACATACAGACCCTGAAGTCCTCAGAATTCAGTTTAGACACTTACGGACTCATACTTTCTGACCTTTTCTGTTGGATACAGATAAACAGTGGATTTGCACATCAGCTATCCACCACTTTCCGGGGCCTCAATCTACCAGACACCTTTCCACCATTTTGCTAACTCCTAGTCCCCACTCTGTGGTCTTGCACATTGGTTTAATTTTCTATGAATAGAGCCTGCACTGGACCAATCTGAAGCCCTAAACCCAACAAGAATACTGGCAAAGTACTAACAGGAGACACATTTTAGGCAACTTCATTTCTCCCCAACAGCTCCAGCCTAAAGTATTTGATAGTATAGTCTGTGTTTCCCAAGTGTCTTTCCTCAAAGGCATCGTTAAGGTGCTCTTGAACTCCAGTGCCTTCCACATAAACCATGTGTCTATGATAAAGCAGGGTCCATCTCCCCAAGCCACATTTACCTGGGCATTTGTACAACTTCCTTGCCTGAGCAATGTCTCCCTGGCTCAGGCGAATACGCTGACCAATAGTTGGCCGGACCCCATTATCATCACGACGGGGAAGGATGGTGTCGAGGAAAACGCCTCTAAAGGGAAGAGCAGAGAGACACAGAGCAGTGAAGTAGGGAAAGTGACACAACGAACAGAAAGTAGTGCTGGCAGGCCTCCCATACCCATCCCCCTAACCATATATCCCATGCTAACAAGCAAGAGTGGTGCAGCTTCTAATAACTGCTAACTATCGCAGGACAGCCTTTTCACTATAGCAGACAGCTTCCAAATGTACAGGCAAGTCAGCCAAGCCAGAAAATTCCTCTTGGATATCTCAAAACTGCTGCTGTCTCTGTTTGAGGTAGCACATTCCTTGCCATAAATCAGAAAAAGCAATTAAATATTCTTGCAAAGGTTCATGGCACATCTGGCTCAGCAGGAGCACAGATTTGGCGTTTAAGCCAAAGGAGCAGAGGGAAGGGGAGTTTTCTCAGTAGCAGATGGGGTTGGGCTGGCAGTGACTGGGGCTGCCACAGACAAGAGGAAAAGATCATGTGCTCTACCTTTGTTCTGTATGAGTTTCCAAGCTAATAACTCCGCTTGTCTCTGCCTCTTTTTACTTGCTACTATTTCTTCCATGTGCTTCACACTCAGGAGCTCTTTACTGCACTTCTGATCTCAGTCCAGCGAAGGATTTAAGGTCAGGCCTCAGCCTCACTTCTATCAAAATGCAGTCCATGCAGCCAAGCAAGAGCTTGCACGCAAGAGAGACCCCAAGGGAGCATGAGGACTGCAGGGAGGGAGGCAATCAGAAACCTGAACTCCAGGTTGGCAAAATCCAAGCTCTTGCAGCCAGGCTGTCCAGTCCACAGGAACCTTTCACTGCATCCCTGAATGCCAAACAGGCTCGGGGATGCCAAGGCTAACACTGAGCTTAACCTTCAGCATCAGCTCAGTGAGGCAGACTGCTCTTTCTCAAGGACAGGATATAGCTGTCCAGAGAGCCCAATGGGAAATCAGGGCAGAAGCAATAATTTTAGTGCTGCCTAGTCCAGAGGTGGGAAGGGAAGGGGGTAAATTGCTTCGTAAAAATTCAAACTGAAGAAAGAAATAGAAGGAAAGGTATTTAATCTGTTTTAAAAACTGGAATCAGCTGTTGCATGGGAGATGTTGGGGTTTTTTCAGCAGCAGAAAAATTCCTGATCAGCACCAAAATCAGTACTTACAAGATCCGAGGTGAGTCCATCACACTGATTTATAAATTCAGTTTGGCATTCCACATGCCAGCTGCATGCCTGGGGCTGAATTTATTTAAGTTTATGTATTGAAAATAAATCCTCCAATTCCAGAAACACCACAAACATAGAAACAGGTCAGTTTGCTCAAAGTAAATTTTCAAGCCTCCTCAGGAGTTCATACAAGAACTCAGCATTTGGCAGGGACATACGTCTGTGGCCTCTGAAATGCTTTCTGCAGATCTCGAGGCTCAACCAGGGAAGAATGACAGAATTTAATAGAAAAACCACCACTTGCACATGCAAACTTTTGATTCTTTTTCCCATTCCAGCCCTCACAACTGTGCACTCACAGCCCTCAGCTTTCTACACATAGTGCATACCTCAGGCACTGCTCACACAACACAAACAATCCATAACTTCAAACTACCCTTGTTAACTGCCAAACACATTTTCTTCCAGAAGGCTGTACTCTAGGCAGATTTTTGGTTTTGCTTTTTCCTCCAACTGAATTTTTTTCTCCTTTCACATGCATTGCTGAACATGATTCCCAACTACAAAGCAGTAAGTAGTTTCTCTCATTTTGCCATCAAAGGAACCAAGAACAGGAGAGTCTGTCTGGCCCAAACCACACAAGTCCCAGAAGTTCCATGCTGTCCACCCAAACACCATCTGCTTAAAAACACTTAGAGTGTAAAGTTGCATGTTTGGTGAATGTCCCTAAAAGTGCAAATATTTTAATAAACACCAAACAGACATCATTAAACAGAGCAGCTCAGGAAATCTAACACTGGAACCATTCTTGAGCAACATATCAAAACTCTCCTCCCAGAGGTAGGAAAAGAACCCATGGATCCTGGATGCCTCATTCTATTGCTGTCCAGGCATGGGCAGAACATGCATTAGCTGCCCAAGGCAGTGGTTAGTCAAGCACAACACTCCACCATTCCTACCAGTGCAGAACAACAGAGTTTGAGAAGAGACTCACAGGAGCCATCAGCATCCACACGGTACCCTGAGTGTGCAAAGTGCCATGCCAATGCTATGAAATTATCAACTGATCTCAGCAAATGCTAAACATTCATGTCCCAATAGATAGGGTAAAAAATACAGGTGCTTAAACAACACTCGAGGAAGCAGGTATTCAAGGCAGTTTAAGGACTGAGCTGCAGGCAGCTACCTTTTGTCCCAGTTCTGTATTTATATCTCCATGTGCAGAACAGAGACAACATGACTCTTCTTCACGCAGTGAAACCTGTGGAGGATATGTGTATGTCTTGTGCAGGGTTAGGACAGTGGATTGCAAATACAAGATGATGTCCCTGAACATGGAGGCAGTGAAACCTATATCCTGATTTGAACATGAGCTTTGCAGAGGCCATGTTTTCTAATTCCAGACTGTGCTGCCACGTCTACTAGCAATTCACTTGGTGAATTAAGGTAACCAGCTACTTGCTCAGGGCTCTGTGGAGGTTTAAACTTTCTTCTTGCTAAGTTGCCATTTATGGGTCTTGGCAGCTGTAAAAGAAATTGTTTCATGATATGACAACATTCAGTTTAGATTGCTGCCATGTCTGTAAGGAATGCATCAGGAAATAAAAGCCTGCAGCCACACTCTGCAAAACAGGCAAATTTCTCACATAGATGAGAACAGAAATTCCAATGGTAAAATCTTGTTCCTGCTGTCATTACAGTCTCTTGTGCCATACTCTTATTTCTGTTAGCCACAGACACAAATGAGAAACATATTTTGCTATGAAATGGAAAGGAGGAGTGACTCTACACCAATTCTCAAAAGTATGACTGGCAACGCTGCTCGGACTCTTCAGGTCTCAGAAAAGCTGTACCTTTCTGTCCTAGGTAAAAGTTTAGAATAAGAAGGACCCAGGATTTACAGCAGCATTTGACCATGGCAAGCATCATATGATTTACTATTGTCAATACTGACAAGAAGTTAAAAACAAGGTTGTGCTAAGTGCCAGGTAAGAACTGCTACAAGAGAGTAAGCCACAGACATGACTCAGTGTCCTTCCCCTGCTCACTCACACATCGCATCTCCACTGGTCAGGTGCTCACACCATCTTATGCCAGCTTTCTGGTGTCTGCTAATGTACTAAGACACCCAGTGCAGCCCTTCCCTTGCAGGGCCACACAGGGACTCTCTCCCTTTCCTAGCCACTGATCCTAATGAAACTTGCTGGAACTTAATATCTTCATGGACTCTGTGCTTTTGTCAGTTTGGGCTGCAATTGGGCAGCACTCGCCAGCCTCAGTGAGGTGGGAAGGATACGTGCATACACTCACCAGTCTCTGTGGCTGGTCAATGCATTGCTTCCTCAGGGGAACAGATGTCAAGAGAGGTCTTGGCAAAGTAAAAGCCTATTCCCAGCACTGCGTATTTGTGGTGAGAGCACAATCAGCCCACAGAGACGCTTAGTGCTCAGTTCAATTACTGCACAAAGACTGCAACTGGGATAAGAGTGGGTCACAGAGACAAAGGGCTTAAAGAAAACAGACTTAAAATCCTATCAAGCACCAATTTAAATTTAGAAGGACTCTTGCCATCCCATTTTGGCCCAGCGGTGCTCTGAAGGACCCTGGTTTTCAAGAGACACAGACTCAAAGGCATCCACAATATAAATGGCAGTAATAACTTAATCCTGCTTTTGTGCAAGACAATTCCAACCATTTAGAGTTTAGCAAATGCTGGAAGGGTCCAGCAGATGCCTTGAGGGAAGAAAAAATGTTTGCTTTGGATATCTGATGCAAAGAAATCTCCGAAGGCTGCAAAACACCCTTGCCCAGACGCCATCTCCTCCTGCCACAACAAGCAACATTTCAGCATGTTTGATAGTTTTCCACTAGTTGGTGTGAAGTTGTTAAAACAAAAGCACAAAACAACGGGCTTGGCCCTTCAATACAACTAGGGAGCAAGAAAATTTTAAAAAAGGTGTCCCAAAGACACCTTTAATTTTTGCAACAAAAATTTGCCGAGAGTGTGAATACTTCCACTGTACCTTCCAACTCCTTTACTCATAGTATGTAGTGACAGAAAGCTCTTGGGAAAGAGCAATAGTAAGATTTATGGAAGAAATTTTCGAATAATGCAGCAAAATGAAGCTGGTCATCCAGTAACTCTCGTTCCAAATCCAGGACACAACCATGTTTATATCACCTCTCTATCCAATAGAGCAGTCTGGTCAGAAAATGGGCTCCATCTGGAGGGATAAGATGGGAGTCAAAGACAAACAGCCTATGCAGAAACTGGCATTTAGCTGGGGCAGGACTGATAACTCCTCCATGAAAAATCCCAGTCACACAGAACCACACAGCTGCAGAGGCCATGATCAAAAGCTCATGCATAAATGGCTAAAAAAAATACCCAAGTAATTAAAGATCATGATCTAGAGTCAAACTCTCCCTTGGCACAGCCACTAGAGACTCTGAAGGCTGTATTGTGACTCCAAAGCATAAGCTGGACAACCAAGAGATTCAAAGCTTGATTTAGTATTACCCAACTTGCACGTGGGCACATAGGCACACAGATACACATGTGCTGCCTGGAAAGGCTGCAAAGAATGTTAACAAGGCTTTGGAAACTCTCTGAGATGATCAGTATTATTACTAAGTAAATACAGTGGAAAGGGGAAAACAGGAGCCCACCATACTACACCCACCTTGCTTTTTCAAATATTTTTCAAGCCTTGCAATGCAGCAATAGATTAGACATCTCCTTCTAGGCTCTGTATATCCCACAGAGTCAACCACAATTACCAAAAATAGTCCTAAGGACATGTAACCTTGAATTATCACCTGGAGAACGTGTTCCTAGCATAGTGCATGATGCTGTCGAAGTCATAGGTCTCTCCAAGTGAGTTCACTTCCCCAGCTTCCATCTTTAAAAAGTTGTACTCCTGACCTGTGATGACAAACAAAAAGGAAAAGAAACAAACCACTTTTAGAGAATAAAAAAGAAAAAGAGGAAGCTTTCTACCTCTGGGAGCCTAGAGTGAAATGGATACGCTCCTGTGTTCCAACAATTCCAACTGGACATCCAAAATGTCTATTCATATAGCTATTTTGACCCTTATTCTAGACAAAGAGTAGCAATATTTCTTCTTCTCCATCTCATCTCACAGACCACCAGCATTTTCCACAAGTGAAGCAAGAAAGGTTTCTACCCAGCCAAAAGCCAGGACTGACCTGAAGTGTGATTTTACCTTGCTGTATGTTCTCTCTGATGATAGTGACATGCTGGTCCCTGTCAGGCCGTGTGTGCTCATGCCAGAAACCCACCACATGACCCAGCTCATGAGCCACAATACCAAACTTGTCACAGTTCTTTCCAATGGATATAGCCTGAGGGCCCCCTCCTCGGCGACCCACATAGGAGCAACATCTGGAAAAGAAAATCCACAAACCCATGCAGCACTTCAGTGACTTGAGGAACTCTGAAACACAGTTAACAGAGGATGGCATCTGGCAGGGTTCAGGACAGGCCAGCAGTTGTGTACACTATATGTACTTACATGTATGTATACAGAAAACATAAAGAAAAAAGTGCATGTCTATAAACATGCATATGTACATTTAAGTGTTATCCCAGGAAAAAAGAATCCAGAAAGACTTAGTACCTTCTGAGCAAATACTAAACTGTCCTAGCAATCCTCACTGAAAGTGACCAGTTGCATCTCTGTGACAGATTCTCCAGTGTAGCCATTGGTCTGTTCTGGGCTAGACTTACAGAGCCATGTGTCACTGAAAGGGCTGTTTGCAATAGAGAGCTACAGGGAACGTGTGCATCACTTACCCACATGTTCTGTATGTGAACACAATGAAGCTCTCTTCATCAGTTCTCTCCACAAAGGTCACACAAGTGTGCTTCTCCCAGTGCCTCATTGCTTGCTTAAAGATAGCTCTTTGGGTTCCTGGAAAAGAAATCAAGAAGAGCAAACAGTGAAGGCTTGGCTTTCAGGAAAACCTCTAATGGACTTCATCTGGATATGAACAGTCAAATTTTCAAACAGCCAATCTTATGCCTGTAGACACCTCTAGGACGCTGGGGCCCACTTCCAACTATAGCATTAGCTTCCTGTATCATCTTTTCTCTCCTTGTGCTTGATGAATTAACTGCTCTAATTAAAAGGTAGCAAACTTTACATATTAAGTACATCAATATTTGTGCATATAAAACATGTCACCTCTCTAGGTACAGGTCATTCTGGCAGAGCTGCCAGGTGTTCTGATCTGAACACCAGCTACTAAGTGATGTGCCAGATTTGCTCTCATGACATGAAGTAATCACCACACATATCTTTCAAGACCCAGGAATCTCATGAGTGCTACAGATGCTCCTCAAAACTAAGGCAAATCTATTATCAGAAACCTAGAGTACTTCTGCTCTCACTCTTCCAACAGCAGAGAGGATTCTCTTCTGGAAATACAGGGGGTGAGCACAGCTCACAGGTGCTGGCCCCTAAAGAAAAGTGACTCAGTCACTCGATTATTTCTTGGACTCCATGAGAACCATCTCACTGCACACCTCAGCTTCAGGCTTCCACAGTGCACAATTCCTTGTGCAACAACATGCCCACCCTACCTCAGGAGACAGATTCCCAAGGACCTGAGTCATTTGTGGGAGAACTCTGCCCCAGAGGTTTCCCGCACAATTTGAGACACGAGCCCCATAGCAAACAGAAGACAGTGTTTTTACTACTGACCAGTGAAATTTCCTCCGATCACATAGGGGATGACCCCCCCTGGCCAGATCCTCTCAGCCCTGGATGTAGTTGCCCTGCGCACTCTGGGAGAGGAGTGTGTATCCATCCCAGACTCATCTTTATATTCCTTCCTCTTCGGGCTCCCTGCAAGCGTTGTGTTGTGCCTGCTGTCTGCAAGACAGAGTGGCAATACTGTTTAAATCCTCTTTAGTTCCACATGCAGCCCTCAGGTAATACCCTGGAGCTTCAGAAAAAGATAAAAAGAAAAAGCAAGGTGTTAAACCAAACTAGAAGTCATAGCCAGATTTGCCAGTGATTTGTTCAGGACTTTGAGACTGCTAATCTATAGAAAACTGACCCTTCTTGTTTTGGAGCCTCCATATGCACTATGCCAAACCTGTACTCCCATTAGGATGTAAAAGCACATCCTTCCCTGTCTCTAGCCACTCACTCTCTGCAACAGCAACTTCACAGATGGGGACACAGTACAAGCCTAGATGTCACTGTATATTCTCAACTTGCCCTACCCATCCACTCATCTGCAGAGAATCATTTGTTCTATCAGGAATAGCTTCACAGCAACAACTACTCATTTGAGTTGGCCTTGAAAGAAGATGACAGACTCCTAACTCTGAAATCTGCACTCAAGGCTGAAAAGTATTTGGTTTCACATACCAGGTCTTGGGTGGTTTGGAAATCTATAGATCAGACAGTCTCTGCTGAAGGAGGGATACTCAGGATGGAAAAACGGAAGTGCAAATCTCCATCCATGCTGAATCTCTTCATTTTAATGAAAAGGAGCAAAAATACAAAAGGGCAAGCAGAACACATCTCATTTCTTGTTACAAAGGGTAGAAGAGCCCTGGTTGTGTGGTGTTCGGTGCTGGCCTTAAAATCTGCCAGAGGACTCATACAGGCTTCTAGGCAGACCCTGTACCTTGCCTTGCATCTGTGCTGCTGCAGCTCTGCTCAGACACCGGTTATGCCTACGTGAGATGCACTTTCAATGTGGTGTGAGTCTGACCCAGAGAAAATATCCTTTACTCAAAGCCCCAGTTGTTCACCCCCTAACTGATGTGCCATGGGCAACTCAAACCTCAAAGCAGCCACAGTCTAGCTGCTAAGACCTTCCTCGAGTGACATGGGGAGCTGCTGAGAGCCTTTTCCCCTATTCATCCCTCCAGCTGAAGCACCAGTGAGCAAACCACTACTGTCAAGGCTGAGGGGATCAATACAATGGGAAGGAAATTCAGGCAGTGTAGGGGAATGAAAAGAATTTTCTCCCTCCTGCTTCACCAGGTCAAGCCCTTCCTGCTGAATACCTTGCTCTGAGCTGCAGGACAAAGATGGGAATTTGCCTTTTGTTCCTCTTACTCCTGAGCACCTCCCTGGCATTTCAGAAGCTGCCCCATCCCCAAGCCAGCTGCTGGATCCTGGAAGGCTGATGCTCTGAGGTTGGGGGTTCTCCTAACAAAGGAAGAACCACCCTCCTGCTCTTTGCATACACCTGGTACTGCTGGTACCAGGTACTAGCACAGGCAATGGCATTACAAAGGCCACAGCTAGAAGAAGAGAGAGGGTCTCAAGATAGAAGTAGTCTTGTCTTCTATTCACAGACTGCTCCTGGGGCTGCCCAAAATCTCTGTGGATTTGCACATGGACAGCTCCTGACAGCAAACCCAAGTGAGGAGCTGTCTGCCCTGCGCTCTCCTGTGCCTGGTGCAGCAACAGCTCTGCACACGGGACTCTGGGTCCACACTTGCGTGCCACCAAGGCTTCCATTCCGTCCCAGCAACATACCCTCTTGGGCAAATTCTCCTCTCCACTCCTGCAACAGCTCTTGACTGCTCCTAACTCCTGCTATAGTTTTCTGCCTTTAACAACTGAAATTTGTTAAATTCTCCTCCCTGGAGAAGCCTGACACATCCTTCTATCAGGGGCTGCTTGTGGGTGGGGGTGAGCAGTTGCCTTTATATCACTTGGATCATTTTTTCCTGTTTCATTTGCTTATTAAATTGTCTTTATCTCAACCAATGGGTTTTCTCACTCTTGCTTTTCCTGCCTTCTCACCTCTCCTGCTGGAGGAGGGGAATAATGACTAGGTGCTTGGCTTCTGGCTGGGGTCAACCCACCACATTATACATGGCAAACCCAACCTTTCAGAGAGCTCACCAACAGCAAAAAATGCCTGGGCAGGGCTGATCTCCCAGGCAGAGAGGCACACACATGTACACAACAGGACAAAAATACATTTTTACAAGGGGTAAAAAAAGTAAATAAAAGATACCCAAGGGTCTGGGTGGGGTACCACATTACCCTTTTTAACTGCTTTGTCGCTATGGTCAGTTGAAGTGGCATTCTCACTCGAAACCTCTTCTCCCAGGCCTCCTGCAAAGGAAAAAAGAGCAGAGACTCATCTCTGGTGAGCTGGATGGCAGAGCTCTGATGTGGAAAGGACAGCAGCTACCAGTAAAGCCAGCTGGGGGTCTGCTGGCCACAGAAACTGTCAGCTTTCCCTGTGCAGGGAGCAGGGACTAAATGCCTGATAAAGCTAGGCATTTTTCCTGGATTTGGTCCTAGCCTACAGTGACACCCTGCAACTCATTACCATACCATGCCTTAGTTTCTCCATGTGCTGAACAGGCAGAAAGTCTCTTCTAGGGAAGGCTAATTTCATGGAGATTTACTGAGATTTACTGAATGAGCTGATCTCTGTAGAGGCATTGCAAGAGCAAGTTTCTGCAGCCTTGGTGGCAAGATAAAGAATGAAGAGCATGGTAAACCACCACATGCAGAAAAGAATACACTGTTAGTCCAATGGCACTGCTGGATGCAGTGTGGACACTTCCAAGAGGGATATCTCACTTTCAAGACAGCTGGACATCTTCCAGTCACTGAAGCAGTCTTGCTTTGCCAGCTGGAAAACTCTCCTTTGCTCTGGAGCTGGCTACTAGCAAATCCTTCTCCAGCCCGTCCAATGCAGCAAGGACAGGGAAAAGGTATATCCCTGACACCTTGGAGAAGGACTGAGAGGATGGTAACAAATCTCCAACTTTATACTACTATAACTGATAAGAATATCAGGAAAATTATGATGAAAGATAGTTACAAAACAATTCAGAAGGAAACAAAATACCCAGACTCTCAGCTGGCTATAGGTTAGAGCTTCCTGGTCCAAGAGACACAGTAAATCAGGGGTTTGTCTCCCAAAGGAAGTGCCATAGTTTAACAGAGCTTGGCTGGACAAAAGCCACTAGATGTGTGAACAGGAACAAGCCTGATTCAACAAGATGGATTGCTCTGAACTCCATCACTCTTTTCCAGCTTCAATGTCCCATCCTAAGATTTCCCTTTGTTTTCTTTCATGCCCAGTCCTCGTCACTTCCTTAAGCCCAAGCTCAACAAAAGTTCCTCTTCTCAGTTTTACATCCCCAGGACCTCTCACACCCCTGCAAAGTATGCTATTCTTCACACACTATCTCATTCCATTTAAAGGAAACCCCAACCAGCCATTCATCACCAGAATTATTAAGGCATGCGGTCTTTGCTGAGGCAAAGGATAATTTTGTATTTCTAAATAAATGCAGCTTGCTTCCAGTCACAAACAGATTGCTTCTTAATTGAACTTGGGAGGTGAATTATATGGTGAATTAGGGAAAAAGAACAACTCTGTATTTAATGAATTGTTCTCCTAAGAGGGAGCTGCATGGGATTGAATTGCAAATGATGGCACCAAACCCTAGAGCCGGGCCCCTCTCCTGTGCCCGAGCTGCTGACCTCTGCTGTGCCACGGTGCCATTCGAGCACACGGCTTTTCCAAGCTGTGAGCACATTCTTTCCCAGAGATCAGTGCAGGCCTTGGTTTCTTATGCAAAGAAGAGGTTTGAATAAACTAGTGTGACTAATGAAATCTACAAGATCTTTGCATATTTTGTCTTATTGTAGCTGATGAAAAGGGAGAGCACTACACAAAGGCCAGATATGGGGGTGCAGATATACCAGATATTTTCAAACTCTAATCTCACTCACAGAGACAGGGAGCATCCACAGCCTTGTGTCCCACAAGGGTGTTTTGGAATCACATGAGAATTTTAGAAGATTCTGTTCTGATTCACTTAGTTTTAGACATTTCCTATCATCACGATGCCTAAAGCTATCCCAAAAATTAAAGTGACTTCACAGACATTTAGTCCTTTTCTGATTCTTTTCAAGAGAGGGCTAATGTAGGAACCCAGAAGAACTGATATGCCATTACCAATAAAAGCCAAGAAATGCACCTTGTATCTGGAAGCAGCTGCACATAGGTTGCTGGCAATGTGTAGGTCCTGTTGCCCCCTCAACACATTCCTGAAGTTGTACCTCTCTGTTGGACTACTCTGTCACATCCAAAAGCAGAACATATTCCAGTGTTACTGCTCCAGAGCACAAAATGCCCATGTACGTACTGAAGCCCATTATCATTTGAAACACTGAAGAGGAGAAGGGAGACTTTCAGTTTCACATCGTGCTCTGTGGAAAGCCAATAAAAGGAGGCTTGGTATCCCACAAGGGCATGACATTGACTTTAATGGATATCCAGCAGTTAAAAAGCCTCCCAGGACCACTTTCATCCTCAGTACTTCCCACATGCTGCTGTGCTAGACCAGGACTCAGGTTTCTTCAGCCTGACTGAGTTTTTGCCTGCTTCTCCCACAGCTAGTTGATACAGAATTAGTTAGGTCATGTCTCCATGCAGAGAGCTGTATTAGATCCCTTAAACCCTCTTAACCTTCATATATTTGTAATTCAATTCTTCCTAATAATTTGTCCTACTTAACAGCTGCAACTCCAGCAGAGCACTGCTGGACTCCCTGACTAGGTAACTTAGTTTCTGTGCATGACCTGGTAGAGACACAAAAGAGATTCTCTACCCAGGCTGGGGAATATTTCATCTTCTACCTACAGTGCACTTGCACAACAACTTGTTTTTCTGTTTCTCACAGACCAGCACTGCCAAGGGATCTTGGCTGACTGAAGGAAATGTCCAGTAGTTTGAAAGCACCACAAATCTGAGATAAATCCACCATGTCTGCAACCGTGGCTAAAAGAACAGGTGTCTAAATTGTTTTCAGGAACTAGAAGCAGCCTGAGGTGGTAGTAAGGGTCCAGCGAAGCAGAAAGCAGCAGGCTAGGGCATTGTCGGGGAGAAAGCAGTTTCTCTCATTCTCCCAGGAGAGGAAACTGAAAATCCAATTTTGTTAAATGAAGTCCAAGTTGTTCAGCTGAAACCAAAATAAAGGACAGGATATTAAGAGAGCGTGCACGAAGCATGCCATCAAAATCATACTGCTTGCAGTTCCCTTACACCACTAGCACAGGCAAAAGATGTACAACCTGAAGGAAGATCAGGAAGCAGACTCCACTCAGTACCCTTACTTCCAGTAAGAGAGGGTGAGACTTGCAGAAGTAGTAATATATCAGACCTGAAAATGTGTCTTCTACAAGCTGCAATTTAGGATTGAAGGTATTTATTGCTGTGCTTGTTCTGGTTTGGATTTTTTGTTTAAGCCCAGGTAGTCTGAATCACCAAAGAGGGGACAATCAGAGCTCTTGCTAACTAAAGCTTCTGCGCTTCTTCCACTTGTTCATGGACCATGAAGGGGTTCTTGTCTGAAGAAAGAAGAGGAAAGCCAGGCAAAGCAGTGAAGCAGCCTGCTGGTGAATCAGAATGCATGTAGTTGGCCCAGAAATACCTACCACCCTCCTACTGGGTCCGTTTAAGACCTCAAAGCTGCATGAGAGGCAGCTGACTGCCAAAACATTTTAGCATCATCCATCTTCGAGCTTTCATCTGAAAACACTACTCTGAGGCAAGATGAGCTACCCAACTGAAAGCCAAGGAGAAACATCAGTCTATCCTGAGTCAAGCTTCATTTTCAAATGATGCCTACCTATCATGTTAGTCTAAAACCGAACTAGTGACAATAGGAATTGTAGTTGTCTGAAAAATTGCAGTCTGAGAACACAGAATATTCTTACATGGGAAACTGGACGGGATGAAGCTTGCAACACCTCCCTTTTTCCCAAACTGTAAAAGTTTCCATTAAAATGAAAACCACTTTCAGAACAGGTCCAAGCCAGGACAATTTTTCCTCTCCAGACCAATGAAGAATCTCTTCATGTTCATGGAGTTTTCCTTTCCCTTTCCTGGTTGCTGTCCACACAGGGAAAGAGCTCCACAGCTGAACTTCGAAGGTAGCTACCACGCATATGCTCATCACCTCTGCTGAGGACAAAGGAGTCCACAGTGAGCACTGAGGACTTCGACACATTTTCCAGTTTTTCAGATTTAGCCGAGAATAACTTGGCTGTGCACATAATTATTTGCTCTCGGGTGAATCAAACCACAGCAAGACTTTTTCTAATACATCTTACTGTGGAGAAAAGGCCAATTTCAGAGCTGGGTCACAACACAGTGATAAAAAAAATACATTGGAAAAATTATTAACAATTTCACCTCCCCTACCTATGCCTTAGAACACTCTGCTTTCATAGTCTCACTCAATATATAGGCTAGTCACATGCCATGGCTTGGAGACTGGATTTCAAACGGAGACTGCAATGAAGCACCAACAAAACCAAGTAGTGCAGTTAATATTAAACACTAGTCACTGTTGAGAGTTTCAGTTCTGTCCTATTACGACCATCAGAGAAGCTTCTGGAAAAACAGGGTAAATCAAACAATGTTACATGCAGGTTTTTAACTTCATTAACCAGTGGTCAAGAACTGTTCAGCATAGGAAAAACTTTATTGCACTGGGTTTTCTAAGCACAGAAAAAGTGATGATTTTATTAAAACAATTTCTGCTGGGAAAATGCATTCAGGATGCAGAACAGATGTTTCCCAGAGCTGGTGGAGAGTCTATAGCAAAAACCTTTCATAAACCCCCGTACCCTGGAGATCTGAGCAAATGATTTGAGATATATCCTTCAGCATTTCCTGTCAGTGGAATAGCTGAAGTTCCCTCAATTTACTTAAAGAAAAATAAATAAAAGAAAGGAAGAATTCTGAACGCCAAATTCCCTGCAGGAATCTGTTTTTCATATTCAGAGTAAGCTGACTAGCTGCAATAACTCAGGAGAGTCCCAAGGTCCAGAGGCTTGACAGGCAGATGTGTCATCTCCACATCAGCTGTGAATGCTTGTGCAGGCAAGAAGGACACTGGCCTCACAAGGAAGCTCATGAGAGGAGGAAGGTGAATACAGCTAAGCAAACCCAGGGCTGCCACAGGCATGAGCTGCAAAGCACTTAATGGACCAAGATCTTCTGCTGGGCAGCTGTATTTGGAGTGGTATGGCAGGCAGCACCATTCCCAAACACCCTGTATTTTCCCTGGATACTCCCCACTCTTCTGGAAGTGGCAGCATCACTTTTATACTGTGATGCATCTTGTTTTTAAATAAGGCATTGCAAGAAAGGGGACAATCTAACCCAACCTCTCCACCAACCTTTCAACTGAGAGTTAATGATTAAGGGGAGCAACATTCTCTGGATACAGGGAAGGACTGAGAAGACTGAAAGAGGTCTTTTCTCGTGGGCTGTAACGATCACTTCTGTTCCCTAGGGTAAAAAGACAGATAAATGAGAGATAAAAGAAAGAAAAACATTACCTACAACCTGTGTCATCTCACTGATTTCTTCCAGTGAGAAAGAGCTCTGCAAGTACCGTGCTTTTACTGAGGCAAGTGAAAATAAAAAGCTGAAGTGAGTACATGTGCACATCTCTGTTGTTTAGCCAGGTCCCCACACATGGTGTAAGACTTCTCCCCTCCCAGCATATCAACTGAGTAATGCATAGTACCAATTATCCCTATCCCCTTGCACTTGATTTCTTGTCAATCTGATGGATAGAGATGATTTCCTAACAGGTGTCTGTCTCACTACTACATTCCTCTCAATTCACAATAATCACCTTCCCTTTCTGTCTCTCTTTTGGAAGGAAAGAGAAACAAGTGAACTTGCAGGCAATAAGGAAACTTTAAGAGCTGGCTTGGGTTCACCCATTGCTGTCCCAGTAGGCAGTACCAACCTCATGGGCCCCCTTTGGCTGACATCCCCTTCCTTCTGACCTGCAGAGTCCAATTTCTTCAGCCTCAGTGCACCCCGGGCTGCTCTGGACAGAGCCATGCACTATTCCCTGTGCTGCCCTGCAGCAGCTCCTTGCCCTGCTCCAGCTGTGGCTCCCAGGCAGAGCCCGGGGCTCTCAGCAGCCTGGCCAGGCCACTCCTCCCATTTAGCCTTCCTAATCCTCTTGTTTTCCCCCTACCTTGTTTATACTGGATAAAAATTAACTCAAAATGAAAACACTTACACTGGAAGCTAAGTTATGTTTGAATGCAATTAAAACTCCTTCCATGGAAGAGTGTTTTGTGCCAGTAGGGAGACCTTTCTTCCACTTCACTTTCTGCCTAGATATTCAGACACTCACAGTCGTGGAGCTTCTTGGAGAGTTTTTGGTGCCTCCTTATGTCCTGGGAGCCTGAACCATGGTTAACAGCCGTTTGAGCAGCCTAAGTAGATATAGCTGAGACACCTCATCTGCCTGGTTACCTACCAGCTCCACCACAGCTCATTTAAAGAGCACCCAAAACAAACTGCAAAACCAGGGAAACTGAGGCAGGAGCCAGCACTGAGGCAGGACAGGTGGACTTAAAACGCTTTGGGAGTACAAGCCAAATATAGCCATTGTTAGGTAACCTCAGACCATCTCCTTCCCCAGGGTCTTCCCTGACTCCTTGGTGAAACAGATGCCTGAATCATTTTGCGGTCATTAAAAGAGCTGTGGGGGAGCTGAGAAGTAAGGGCAGAGGCACTTTCCTCACTGGAGCAAGCTGCCCCAATAGGTGCTGGCAGAGCTGCCCTGTCCTTCCCAGGGACAGCTGCAGTTTGCAGGGGGAGTCAGGTCTCAAACCCACTCTACCACAAACTGACTCCAGGATTCAGCAACAGCAACAACAGAAGAAAAGAAGTGGCTAATCCCCTCCCTAACACAGCCTGATGCATCTAACGCTCCCTTTTTCTCTCTAGGAAGTGGAACTGCAAGAGAATCTGAATATTTCCTTTTGCTTCTGATCTTTGCCCTGGAGAAACTTGTTACCCGTTCCCCAGGGCTGTCCAAGTCACCATCTGGCCTCAGAACTACAACAGCAAACACAGTCCAGTGTTCCAGCCTAAAACTAATCTGCTTTCTTTCCCCACTTGACAGCTGAATAAATACTTCATCCTCACCATTTGAAAAGGGGAGCCAGAGCAAAGGGGTTTTGTCCACTGCAGCTACAAGCATCAGCCTTGTCTCCAAATTAGGCCTGAACAAGCAACTCAAAGTGAACACATTTATTCCACAAATGTAACCCCTTTCAGTTCAGAATCAACCACAAGCAGTTTACAACTTCTAATTTATTTGTTGTTTGTTATTGTCCATCAGGCCATTTTGGCAACTGACTGTTCCTTGGACCTTCCAGACATTTTCCTGACCAGTGTAAGCTACTTTTATTTTGTGGGCACAGCAACATCCCTGCTTGAAAGTAGAGAGCCTGAGGGTTGAGGCATCCCAGCCAGTCTTTCAGAGTGACCAGCCTGGAATGACTGCTCTCAGAGCTTATTAGACCCTACTCTTTCACTGACCATTTCTGCCTCCAAACTCATTTGCCTAAAACACTCTCAGAAATGACGAGGCAGCTTATGCAGTTGAGGCAAATACAATTTTTCATTTGAGGAAATATTCAAGGAAATTAGGCATTTGCCCAGCTCCGAAGCACAAATGCATGATTTAGTCAATTCCACAGTTATCGGCTAAGCACTGTCAAATTTTATAAGAAGGGTAATGGATTTAACTTTCAATGTAATTTACATTTGGATAAACTGATCTCCTCAAGTACATTTGCCCATGTGTTCCCTCCATCACAGTTAATTAATATAAAGCTATTTAATAACCTCCACTTAAACACAAAAGACCATTCAGACTCTTCTGGCATCAGTAAAAGGAACAGCCTCCAAGTGTGATACACCAGCTGTAGACGAGAGCAAAAGAAAATTTAATTAAGAGCGATCAAGAGCACGACAGTTGCAAACAGAAATCAGATGTTATAAATGCTCCTACATGGTGATTAGCCCAGCTCCTGAAAGGGTTAATAGTGCCATCCAGCACCAACTTCCAGGTGCTTGAGATGTGCCCAAGAGACCTTTGAGGACGGGGAAAGTAGTGGGGTTGGGAGCCAAAACCTGGCAAAGTTAAGCAGGGAGCAGCAGCAATTTGGCATCATCTGTGCAGGAGCACTGCAGCAACTATGTCCAAAGCTGCAGCTATGCTTGAAGCTGATGGTGGCACCAAGCTGAATAGGAAGAAACTATAGAAACAGGCTGTTTGGAAGCAGCTTCAACCATGGCATCAACAGATAGTTTCTGCAGATGTTTTTTGGTGCTTAAATAATGTTAATTGCTCATTAACAAAATCCATGCTATTTAATTTCTGAAGTGCAGCATTTGACAAGAGTGGTACTGAGTTACTTGCCTTCCTGGATGATTTCTGAAAGAAGCATATGAATTGTGACTCACAAGATAAGCACAACTAAAGTTTCCACCAAGAATTAGTAACTGGCAGAGTTTGAAATAGCTGGGGATTTTTGTTACAATGGAGAAAGCTTTATTGCTTGGATGGATTAATTTGAGCAATATTGCAGAGCTCATAAAACCACTAAAAAAAAACATGTGTAAGGCTGAACACTGACTGCACAGCAGAAATCAAACCACTTATTTTGACAGGTGGAAGGCCACCATCCAGAAAACTTGATTTCAGGGAACAATGCATTTACCAAACAGACTTTGTGGTGCATGTGACCAGCTGCCACTGGGAACAGAGACAAGAGGAAAACGAACATTTTAGTCCACACGAAATGTGGAGCAAGTAACAGGGCTGCGTCATTCAGGTCGTGCTCTGCCCATTCACGTGTACTCAGCACCCATTGCTTGGGACTCTCTTTACCCTGCCCTACAGGACCTTCACCACAAGCAAAGGGAAAAAAGGAGATAGATTTCATTTCTCTGCTTGTCACAAGTCTGGAACACCACAGCCAAGTGCAAAGGAATACTGCAAGCCCACTAGTCCCAACTAGTTTCAAAGCAACATGCCATACTGGAAAGACCCTAATTGAAAGAAAATCAGAGCTTGCATATCGGTTGGTGGGAAAAGTGGAGTAAAGACTCTGGCACCTCTTGTTGCTACTCAGACAGATCACAAGCAGCAACTGACTGCACAGGAAGGCACTGGACAGCCCCCGAGAAAAGGCAGATGGGGCCAACAATCCAACTTCCCCACTCCTGACAGCCGTGCTGTTCTGACTCAGGGTTTCTTCTCCAACCTGACAAGGGAGATCTGTCCTCTTTGCACATATACATGTTCCATGCTTTGGCATCTTGACTCTATCACCTTCTCTCCTCTCCTACCATCAAGCACCAGACGGGCAGATTCTAGTCCTGTCACTAGAAAAAGTGCATCCCTAAGGTGGGAAAAATCTCTCTCAGTAATGTCCAGAAAAGACTTCAAGCTGGCACTCAGAAATCCATCAAGAAAAGCATTTGGTGTGAAAATATCAAACCTTAAGATTAGCATTTTCTAGCAGAAGAGCCTTAACTACAGGGGGAATTAGAAGGTTCATCAGGAAAGGGCATGGGATTTCTAGATAGTTATCTTTATGCTGGAGAGAATCAGGCAAGTCTGAGAAAGTTGCAATAGGATGGTAAGACTCTGGGTGGAAGAAAAAAGCACAGTATCTGCTTCTCTGCAAAGAGAAGATCACTGGCTTGTTGCATAGAAATGCAGATTTGGGACAGGGGGTAACTCAGAAAAGCAGCGTGAACAGAGCACTCTCAGCCCTAGAGGACTTAGTTCTTCCAAAGGGGAGCTCCTGCCTGGCCTTAGCAAACTACAGAACTGTGGGAAATTCATTTCATGGTTGTCTGCTCTGGTAAAACCCCTGATTGAATCGACTCACATAGATAAACATTTGGGCTAGTCATAGGAAGATCATTTGGCACAGCCAACCAAACCTCAGCATCAGGCCAGGCTCTAGGCACCTACCTTTCCACTCTCGAGGCTCCTCTTCCTGTTAAGAATATGCCTGGATTGCAAGGAGACATCCCCAGAGTGCATGTCACGTGTTGTGGAAAACTGAAAGGAGGTATGCAGACAGCTGGACAGAGCCCTCAGACAGGTCTGTTGGAACAAAGATGCTCCTCTACTCACATAGGAGGAAGCAACCTTCACTAAAGATTTCCCAGGGAAAGAGCAGACCCCTGCAGAGAGTTCACAGATGTGGGTTATGTTACAGCACGTACATAGTTACTCGCGTTGCTCCCGGCCAATGCAGCTCAGGTTAACTTAGCACAACCCATAGACTTGCTCTAAGCCTAAAGAAATTAAAGGTTGGGCTCCAAGCAGCCCTAAATTCTATGACTCGATGGTTCTGTGAAACCTAGCAATGCTGAAGTCCACTCCTTCTAACCTGAACCAAGTGACAGTACAGTAGAGCACCAAATAAGAGTTACAGGGGGAAAACCGGCTGCTTTTGGCAAGCATGTGTCAAGTCAGCTGAATTTAACAGTCTTGCTTTCAAATCCATAAATCAGACCTTCCCTGGAATCTCAGTTAGTCATGGTCTAAATCCCTGGATTTTGTAGTCTTCTAGAAGTGTATTTTGCACTAAGTTAAATTTCACTAGAAACACATGAGTGGCATCCAAGAGGACTCAGATGTAATGTGCACCACTACTACTGGCCACAGCCCCTACACTGAGGAATGTACCTCTCACAAAGTGAAACAGCAGAAACCCTGCTTGTGACTGCCACTAGTACCTTAAATATTCCACCGGAGAAGTCTTGCTCTCCACCCTGAAGCTAAGCAGCACAACTCTTAGCAGGAAAGCTGCACTCCAGCGACCTGTCCAGCAAGTAAACCCAGTTTACATAGGAATCAATGTCTTTCCTCAAGAATGCAATCAGAGACAGTGACCATGAACATCTTAAAACAAGAAAAAGCAAAGCATCCTGTTGCAGATGGGCCCTTGTGCAGATGTGGTGAAGCAGCAGAGTAGCTGCCTGGATTTTCACAGCACGCTCAAGAACAGCAGAGCTGCTGCCAACAAACCAGCTCCCTGCTCTTATTAAGACAAGGTTTAATGCAGAACTCCTCTCTGCCTCATTTGTCAGAGAATTACTTGCATGAATTTGCTGTCAGAGTCTCCAGTCACTCACAGCAGCCTCCATCTCCCTTGATTCAGTAGAAAGCCTGGGTTCAAATATATCCCTTTCCCAGCTGCACTGTTATCTGAAGCATTATTCTAGCTAGAAAAGGTGCTCTGTGAGTCTCTTCTGTCAGTCATTTGCAGGAGTGTGAAAGGCTCATCAAGGCCTTCAGGCCATGAGCCCAAAAACCTCTCAGGATGAGAGGTAAAGAAAATTTGTTTTGACTGTTCTTGAAAAGCATTCTTGGCAACAGGGGGATGCGGAGTCAGCTTCTTAGCAGCAAGCCCAGCACAGCATGGCATCAGTGAGGGCAGCCAGACTCCCTTGGCTTCTGACCTGCTGCTGCCAAACCCTGAAGAGACAAACTTGCCCTTCTTACTCACAGAGGTGCCTTTCAGGACTAGAAACTGTCTCTATGATACAAAAATCAAGAAAAGAGGTAATGTATCAGAAAAGTCCTCATAATCCCTAAAATGCCCATAAAAACTTAAATTAAGCAGGATAGTATTAAACAGGCACATACCTCTAAGAGGCATGGCAAGAAATAAGGTTGTCTTCCTCTGTGGCTAATGCTTCAGCAGATAATCACCTTGCACCAGTGGATTCATTTGGGTCCAAAAGACAGGTGATACGGTGCAATTTCCCAGTCTGCCCATGGATCCTCTTTTCTTCCCACTGCAGCAGATGAATCCTCAAAGCTTTCAAATTTCTTCTAAACTAAAATTATATTGTAAAAGCAAATATTTTCACTAGGCTTTAAAAAAAAAAAATCTATGAGAAACTTTTCAAAACTGGAAGCTTTCATCAAAGTGATTAGGAGTTGGCGATGCATGGGCTTGCTGAGATTGCACTCACTGGCAGATCTCCAGGTACCGGATTCATTTCATTATGTTTTGAACCATTATTGTCTCTCTACATTCCAAATCCTAAGGGTATCCATTTCAACACCACTGCATGAGAACACCTGATTTTCATAGTAAACATAACATCTAAACTTGATCCCACAGAAACAGAGAGGCAGCTAAAACCTTAATTTTAACAATATGCCTCATTGTTTGACCCTTCTTCTAGCTGCAAAATATTTTTAAAGAAGCGGAGAAATTCCTTGTTTGGCAGATTTTATGTGGTATTACAGATGGTGATAGCAGGATGTGCAGGTGATATGGAGGACAGTTTGGTCTGCAAAGCAACAAACAAAAAGGTCACAAGCAAGTCTCTGAGTTTAGGACTTAGGTTCAAAGGAGAACAGCCAATGAAGGAAAAAAATCCTGGTTTAAAAAATTAGGAAAATCTTATCTCAGCTCAAAGAAAGATCAAATGTTCAACTTTAAACAGCTCCTTTGTCAGATCACTGATGAAAGTAAAACTACATTTCAGGTAAAACAGAGCTGAGGTTGAGAGACGTGTGGAAAGGAGCCTAGAAGTCATGTAATGATCACAATCTAAAACTGGGTTGGAGGACAGCACTTTGGAACAAACCTTCAAGGAAATCATGAAAGGGCCTTTGTGGATGCTGAAAGCTTGGCTGCAGAGAGATTTTCCAGCTCTCTTCCAGTGTCCGTGTGAAAGCGAAGACTTTCCACGGATGCTGGCTGAGAAACAGTTAGAGGTTTTTGTAAACTAACTTCTCTATCTTGCAGGTGCAAGATGTTTTGCAGTATTGTTATTACTAACTGAAGAATCATTTTAGAATGGGTGTTGTCGAATCTAGCCAATCATTCTGAGAGGTGGATGGTCAAGGAACCAATAACCTTATGCCATTCAAGCGAGCTAGGAGATATAAACCACTCTGTATATTAATAAATAATTCCGCTTTTCCTGAAATCTGCCTGTTTCATTTCTCTCCGTCCCCAGTACAACAGCGACAGGCCTTGACAAGAAATTAACTAGTTGGTAGCGCTGAGCCCTCTTAGAAGAGCACATCTAGCATTCACTCACAGTTAGTCTGCACTGCATGCAAATCCCCTCTGCTAACTCACACAGCTCAGAGCTTTAACCAAGTCAACGGAGATCAACATGCAGACATCTAACAACTGCTTGTATTAAATGGGCTTCACTTTGTCATAGACCACCACCATGCCTGCCTTTTCCTCAACAGGGCCTGAAGAAAACTCCACTTGTATAAATGTACCAGGGAAGGACGTTTGCACACAAGATGCTATTGCAAAACCTACTGCAGTATTCAGATGGTTGACCTGTACTCTTCCTGATAAATTTTTAGGAGAGAAGCTCCTTTGGAGCAGATGAGACTGCTCGCATGAATAAGGACTATCAGGTCATATGCTGCACTCCAGAAGGCTTTAAGTACTTAACACAAGTGATGCAATTCCCTGTGTAATGTCAATCCCAATGTGACCACTCACACAAAAGAATGTGGGTATACTGGACAGACACATCCAGACAAAGCCAAAGAGGAACATCATTGCTGGAGCATTGAAGTAAGGTACCAGGGAGACAGCCACCCCTAAAATCCACATGAGCAGTTTTTGAGGGGATTGCCAGAGAGGTCTGAGCCAGCATTCCTCAGAGGGAAGGAACCGTGATCCTGCTCTGACACTTCACCAAGGAGACAATGCTATTTGGTCCATTGCTTTCAGATACTAGGAATAAAACACTAACTCCACTATTTGCTGAGAAAGTGCTTGGAAACACTGAACTTCAAGGAGTCCCACTCAAGCAGGATCACAAATTTTCAGGTTCTGAAAAATGACCATGGCATTTCTGCAAGCAGGAAATTAATGGCGAAAACAAGCCTGGAGCACACTCATGCTGTGTAATTAAGCTCAGGACAGAGATCTGTGGCAGAATCCAAACAGTTCTCACATTCCCTGCCCCTCTCTCTCAAGGACCCAGAGAAGTACCTAGCTATTTTCTAGATAATGATTGGAAGAGGGTGAAGAAGGGGAAAACTTGAAACATCTGAGTCTCTGTGCTTACCAGCCAAGGCAAAGCTTTCCCTAAAGCAGTACAATGTTGTTGAATCCAGAGGACCATGTCTCCCATCATTCCTAAGTACATGGGAACCTCATTCTTCCCTCAGAGCCTGACAGCTGCAGATGCTCCACACAAGCTATTAAGGTGTACACCTATAAACAGCCCAGCAGTGTCAAATGGCACAATTTTCACTTCTCCTCCCAGCTGAACAGCATTTTCTGGGAACAAGGAAACAACACCAGGCAAGAAGAATGCCTGGCCTAATAACATGTTCAGAACTGCAGCTCCCAGATACGAAGAGCCTGTGTGTCTGTATATACGTATTAAGTACTTCCTCCACTATACAACTAATCCGATTAACAGCTTTAGGAAACTCTGAAATGTTATAATTCAAGGGGTTCCATTCAAAAAAGGTCTTAGCCTGTTTCTGTATAGAGGTTGCATTCTTCCCACTGGAAATAAAGCACAGAGTAGGATTTTCTCCCAGGGAAGAATCGAGCCCAATCCCCACCCTGCTGAAGTAGACCACCCTCTTACAATTCACATGAGTGTCAAGCAAGCCCCACGAGAGAAGAAACAACCCTTCCTGCCCCTGCAGAGACCTCCTCACAGGGCAGGTGACCATAGAGATCCCTCAGTGTGTGCTCTGCAGAAAGCATGACAGTCACGGGGGCTGCCCATTTGTCAGCTGCACTCCCAGGGGTACAAACGAAACCTGCCAGAGATGAGGACAAGGGCAAGTGAGTGACGTGACACCTCCGTTCACCTAAGGCAAAGCATTGTATGATGCACCAGTAAAAAGTGCAAGGAAGAGACTGGTCCAACCACAGCACAGGAGCCATGGCTGTAAGAGACCAGTGCCCGCACTACGTGATACAGGTGTGAGTTATGAAATCCAGTTCATTTTCCAGATGGCACAGGTCTGGCACCGGTGCCAAGTGAAAGAAATGTGCTAGACATGACAACTAAAAAAGTTACCAGAGAAAAACTGATACATTCAGACATCATCTGACTTTGCTTTCCCAGTAGTGTCCTCATCTAACTTCAAGAACTGACAAAGGGACGTGAGAGAGATTAATGCTGCCTGTACCACTTAGTCCTCATTTTCTGATATATCTTCTGCTCCCGATAACCTATCACCTAAGAACATGTGACAGCCAAAAACACGATATGAAAGGGCTAAGTGACACTGCAATGCAGGACAATGGCATTTCCAGGGAGCTACCCATAATCTGAAGAACTGGACAGCCCTTCTCTATCCAGAATTTCAGTTACATTGACAATTAAATATGCCTATGGTTGGATGTGTCATTTTTCACGCTCATCCCAATAGGAAGCTGGACTACTCATTCCCAGAACCAGACCTACACGGTGCTTAGATGCTCTGAAGCCAAAGTTAGGCAGTTACAAGGAAAGAGATCCAGCCACCAGTGCTTTCAAATGATATATGAGCTGAATTGCACAGGGGTCAGGTGAATATACAATTTCAGTGATTTTTGCCTCTACCAAACCTCTCACCCTACTTGCTAAACTAGAGGCAGAACAGCAAAGAAAAACAGAAGTTTGTTCTGACCTGCTCTGTCTCCAGTCCCTCTGGTATCTCTCAGAGCTCAAACTTCCAGCAATTTCTCTCTTGCAGCATACAGTGAGGTAGAGGGAAAAATACTGTGGGGAGCCCTCTGAACCAGCTGCAGAGTGTTTCAGAGACTGTTAGAGCTGCTGGAGTGCAGTCAGAGCTCCTGAGTCAAGAAACACCTTTGGTCTGGCATGAGACTGAGCATACATTAGAGTTGCATAGGGGGACAAAATGAGCACACACTTTACACAAAATCAACACAATTGTTAACCTATTTCGATTATAATACCACTTCTAGGGAAGACTGTATGCAAGACCGCAGTGGGTTTTACTAGGTAGACAGCTGAAAAAATGTGTTAATCCATTAAAATCATACAGTGAAAGAAAAAGGAGCACAATAAGGAGTCAGAACTCCTGCCAAACTGAGTGGCCCAAACTCAAACACATTTCCTTCCAAATTGGCAAAAACATATTTCCTGACAGAAAGAGACCAGTGCTGTAAATCTGAAAATCTCCCTCAGACGAGACAGAATTTGGCTACATCAAATTGTGACTTGTTTTTTATTTAACAAAGTTCAGAGTTGGATCCCACCCTCAGTGCCATAACTAAGCTCTGCACGCACCGCCCTGGCTGTGGGAACAGCATCATGAGTGAAATGGAAGTGCACCTTCCCTATGGACAAAACCAGGTGAAAGAAGGCACCACCATCCCAGGGCTGCCCTTACCTGAAGTGTGTCTTGCATTGCCATCTGAGTGCTTTGTTAAGTCAACGGTTCTGTCTATTTGAAACAACTTCAGATCATCTTCATCTAAAGCGATATCTCCCCAAAAGGCAGCTGGAGAGAAAGAAAGCGCAATTAGGTTAGTTTTTATTTTGGAAGAAAAGTACAGTTCCCGTCTGGCTTGTATCACATCTAAAAGGCAATGATTTCATGAACCAGAAAAAGGTCAAAGGCTGCTGCAGTTCTAAAAGTACAAACAGTAGACATCAGTGGAGGCCACGTGACAGCACTGACATTAAGTCACAGCATAGATCCACCAAAAGGAGATGATGATCTGGGATTCCTCATGCCACTCATTCATATAGGTGTGACTCTCAACCAGGTGAAAATTAAAGTCTACAAGAGGCAACCACCAGCATTGTCCTATTTCCTGTGAACGAGCTAGGTAAGTCACAGCTCAGATCCTTACTGAGATGTTGCACCTGCACCATTCCCAGCCTAACAATGTGTGTAAGACCGAAGCACAGCAGTGAAGCACTTGAGCTCAGCAGCGTATATCTAAAGGCTGCAGGCTTCAGGACTTCATACACCCAGACACAGAGCATTGGTCTCAATCCAGCCTGAGAGCCAGCCTATCATTTCCACTTTGCTAGAGAAACACCAGTTATTTGTCACTTTGTGGATCAGTTCCCTAGGTTTAAGTTTGTAGAGTTTTAAATTTTGTAAAAATCTTTGAATTTCTGTCAGAAGTCAGCAAAATAAGGTAAACAAACTGATCACTTGATATTCACAGCTCAGAGAAACAGACTAGAAATCATTTGAGTGGAAAAAATTATATCCCTGGAGTATCTTGGCCGAGTTGATGCTGCACAGTGTATAGTTACCATTTTGAGAATTTGAACAAAATAAACACAGGCCATGAGGCAGTTGACCAAGCCTAGCATATCTTTCAGAGATAACAAACAGATTACAAGCAGAGCTCTTAAAAGCCATACAAAAAGCCTGTATAGGCTGATGAAAAATAAGAAAACACAAAGCAAATTAATTAATGATACAGCTGAAGAGAACTCGGTCAAACAGACAAGGAACAATACTAAGGCACTGTCTGCAACAGTGACCAGATGGGATGAAATTGCTTTTTATTTCTCTTGTTAAGTCAACATTTACATTACTTAAGGGGAAAAAACATCCTACTGCTATACTAGGAACATCACTGATGAAAGCACATTAGGCCTGAGAAACCAATGCGCTTTACCAATCATCTCACTTTTACTACCAAGACCAGATGGAATATGGACCTTTGCCTGAATATCAGAAACTTGCAATCAGATCTGCGGCAATTGAATTAAGAAAGGTTAGCTCAGAGTTTTCTCTGACAAAAAAACATGGTGCTGGTTCTGATGCAACACTTGATTCTGCTACTCTGCATCTCAGCAGCTCAGTCAGTACAATAGAATTGCCAATGTCACTGTCCTGAGATGTGGGCATGGCAAGAAATCTTTGCTTGCTACTGCCTGCTACAAGAAACAGAGCCCTGGCATCAGCAGAGGGTGACTCTACTGCTTCTCCCTTTTCCTGGGACAAAGCTGTCCCCCTGTTTACCTGGCCATGGCAGCCTCAAGAGAGGCTGGCTCCAGCGTTTTGGCTGGGTCTTCTTAAAAGTGGTGCCAAAACTCAGTTCCAGAAGAGGACATAGTTAGTGTAGACAAAACTATACACAGACTGACATCAGTTATAACTAGGGTAGAACCTCCATTTGCTACACAGACACAGAACTCAGGCTCTCCCCAACTTCTGGGCAATCTAAGCCATCAGAACAGAGAACTCAAAACACTGGCAGATCCCCACCAGGT
This sequence comes from Eulacestoma nigropectus, assembly GCA_013397775.1. NCBI lineage: Eukaryota > Metazoa > Chordata > Aves > Passeriformes > Eulacestoma > Eulacestoma nigropectus. Next base: position 1,219,884 of record VZTE01005383.1, on the reverse strand, counting down.
AACAAACCTACCAGTACAGCCAAACATCCCAAGCTGATTGGGATGAAAGTGGAAGTGGAAGAAAGCAGTGACATAGGTTCCTGTGGCTGCAATTTGAGGAGACGACATTTTACCCAGCCACAGAAATTACTTGCCCAGAACAATGTGGCAGTCAAGAGGCAGAGATGCAAGCTCGGTAAGTCATTACTATGCTGGTCATCTACCCACCACCATTCCCTACCCTCTTGTCAAACCTACTGTCCCAACTAATTGCCACCACCCTGGGCTCTCAGTGGCTCTTTTCCATTAGTACCACACAGTCGGTTTCTCAGGCTAAGGTAGCCCATGCCAAAACACAGCTTTCGGGGCAAGCCTGCAGCGTGGATTTACACCAACAGAATTGTTATGTTTTCCTTCTCAATGGAAGGCAGCAGTTTTCTCCCAGCTCTAGCAAAGGGATCTCTTTCTGTTACAAAGCCATACATCATCCTGAAAGATAGCCCACTACAAAAGCAGAATTTTCCTAGCATTTATTTCCAGCTCTCTGCAGTCCCAGCATGCTCCAGGGGAACCATGATTTATCACAGTCCCCAACCAGCTGAACAATTTTCCTTGCTGGAAGTCCCGGCTGAGAATGCTACACTGCAACTTCTCCTCTGCTGTCAAAGGCCCCTTCCTAAAGACAGGCAAGCCTGAAAGCCTGCCTCCACCCAGAGGGAGCCGTCCCACAGGAAAGCCCAAGTACTTTATTTTAAAGGGTCACAAGTTCAGAGACTGCTGCCAAATGAAGCATCTCAAATCATCCCTTCTGATTTCTTTTACTAAGTTCTCCTTTTTAATTTAATGTGGGAGGATTTCCAAAAAAAAAGGAAAAGAAAGAAACAAACAAAAAATTTAAATCTCCAAACAGCAGGCTAACAAGCTTGGAAACCAGAGTTTCTCTTGGCAGAGCTCTGTAGTGTACACCCAGGTGCAAACTCTTAACACACAGTGCAACAGCATGCCAGCTTTTCTTTGAGAAAATGCATTAATCACTCTGGATAGTAAGAACAGAGCAGCTCTTATTCAGCTTGATGGAGCCAATATGAGAGACTTTGCTTCTCTGCTGGACTGGTAACCTGAACCAACCACCTGAATGCTGAACCTCACCACCCCCCAGAATATGCAACCAGACAGTGTTTGTCTGCTGGGCAAAGGGGAAGGATGACTGTGTTTAACAAACAAATTCAGCACCAAAAAGAAAAAAGCAGCCTGGCAAGCTGTCTGCGTTCTCAGCACATTTCTCCCACAGGAAAACAGTCCACATGCTGATGTCTGAATTGTGTGCTGAGCACAGAGGTGCCATGACACCAGGAAAGTATGGCAGGTGGCACTGGGCAGAGGACAGGCTCAACAGTTTTTCCAGGTGCTTCCCCCACAACCAGGGCCCAAAACCATCAGTGTCTTCACAATCCTCCTTTTCCACAGTAACATTTTGGGGAGTCCCCAGCAATGTGACAGCACAAAGCATCTTCTTTCTAAAAACTTCACCACTCTTCCCTGCAAATCACCTCCAACCTGCTTTTTCCCCCCTAAGGTCACCCTTCTCCTATTCCCTGCTTGCATTTTCTCCATTCCCTAGTTCTGAGTAGCAGGATCTTATTTCAGGGCAGATAAACAATTTTCCTATTTCTCATGAAAACTCAATTCATAAGTGTTCACAACTGTTTAAAACTTTCATTTTCCATGAAAAGTGTGTGTAATCCAGCCTTTTTAAGAAAAATCTTGTACTTTCTGGGTTTTTTTTTCCTCTCCTTCAAAGACAAGTAAGAAAAAGAATAAATCACCAGAAGAAGCTTATGGTTTTCAGACAGAAAACTAAATAATACTGTTCCTAAAAATACATCTCAAACCAAAATGCACGGCTGCAATTTGTTAAAACCAGGCTGATCTCTAACACTTCAAGACAAATTCCTCGGGATGGGTATCCTTCACCCTCACCACAGTCAGCTCCAAGCTTCTACAAGAACACGAGCCACTTGAGCTGGCAGAAGAAGAATTTAACTCCATACTTGAGAAACATCACCCGATGTCTGTGTTTGATCTTCAGCCACCAAGCTGGAGCAAACCTTTCATTCATTTGCCAGCCACAAACTCTTGCCAGGAAGCCCCTATTCCAGCATCAGTATAGGCCATAGGTTTATCCTGATGACAGGGGTCAGCAAAGCAGTCACCCTCTGCATGCTGTGGAAGACCACTGCAATTTTCTCTCTAGCATTGATCAGAACCAGCTGTGACAGAGATTGACAGAAAAAGACTTTGGAAACATGTATACCCTGCCTGCCAGGAAAGCTCCTGCCATCCCACTCCATCTCAGATATAGACTCACCATCTGAAGCTTTTATTAAGAAAAGGCAGGTTTTAAGTGCTGAACAGGATCTGAACCTAGATTGAGGACTATGTCTTCCAATTTGAGTCAAAGGGGCCCTCTTTCTATGGGGTCACACTAAGCTGTGTCTGTCACCAGCTCAAGGGTCTTGTCTGAATTCATAGCTAGCTGGCACAGCTCACACTGACAGATTTCATTTCAGTCCTTCTAGCAGAGCTCTAACACGGTTTTGCTGCTCTTTTTGAGCAGGTGTCCCACAGGGCAATACAGCAATGGGCAGGTTAAACAAAGAGCAACATGAACCCAAGTAGGTGCCTCAGATTTGTTTCATCAATACTCACAACTCAGTTTTCACTAGCGTCCACAACCCCCGTGTGTAGATAAGAGCTGGGTTCCCAAACAGAGGTACCTCATGACTTCTGCCAGTCCAAAACATACAAGGAAGAAGGGCTTGCACAATTAACCTTGACATCTCCAATTCCGTGAGCAACGTGGGCAGGCAACTGATACAGCCTGCCTGACACAGACTCAGCTGTGTCACCCAAGTGATGAGCCACACCCTCTGTTTGTGCCTCACAGTGCAAACATAGGATGCTCTGAACCCACCCATGCGATCAATCACACCTGCATTTCTAAGGCACAGTCTCTATCCCCACCCACGTCTCTGCTCTCCATCACCTACATTATGGAAAGGTCCTAGGGCACGAATTAGTTCCTTTTGATCTGGAGTTGACGGTACCATATCCAAATAGTGCAAGAGAAAAAAACATGTCCCTCCCACCTGAGCAACAGGAGTACCTGGCAAGGGCTGCTGGGCATATGCGGACACAGAAACACACCCCACCTCCTGGCAATCAGCAGTACAACTCCTCATGCACTGGCAAAAACATGCCAAGTTATTTTTGAGCATTTACTGAACGTTTCCCAACCTGACAGGTCTGAGTGCTGGGAGATTTAATTTTCAGGGCTGGCCACGCTCTCATTAGGGCTAACACTTTGCAGTCTAACAATAAGAAAATAAATTAACAGATCAAAGCGCGTTCCCGGCACCTCCATATTTCTTTCCCCACCGGAAGGCAGGTCTGTTGCTGAACCTCCTGCTGGCACAGGAACCAGCAGAACAATATTCTGAAGTATGCTAAGATTTATACCTTAGAGAAGAAACTCAATACATTCCTCAGGGCAAAGTAACAACTGTGTGAGAAGGAAAAGCAAAGCCTTAAAGTAAGGCAGAAACCACTGAAAGTAGAGAGAGAAAAAAATCCCAGACCAACAGCTTGGAAATAGGGCCAGATTGTGAGCATTGAACACTCAAGACAAAGGAAGATGGGAAACAAGCAACAAGTAAACGAAAAGCATCAAAACTGCCACATTCAGTCATTACGTTTTCATCCAGATCAGTAGGAATGATCAGAAGTTTCCCACTGGCCAGCTTTGGGGATGAGCTGCTGTGGAGGCTCTGGTGGTAACCAGCTCCACTGAGCAAGGGTGTTTGGAGTCGGAGCTGGTATCCGGCATCAGTGGGGTTTCCTGGCAATAGGGATGTGGGGATTCTACCTTCAGTGGGAAGCTCCCCTGTCCGGGGAGCACATTTTGTTTCAGAAATTGCTCTCAGTTTGTGTAGGAATGTCTATGAACATGGTCTGCTTCTAAATGGCAAGAAATACTTCAAAAACATCAAAATCTCCTGGGAATCAGAGTCCAAATTCCTATTCAGACTTCTGCAGAAACCTAAACTGCCTAAATTATCATGTGTAGTGCTCCCAAAGCACTGTCTCTTGGGAATGATCTGCAGGAGACCCAGGTAGGCTAGAAGTCCTGATTCATATTCAATGGATTTCCTATCCTGGAAGATGACAATGCAGGAACAAAGAAATACTTTGGGTTTGAGTTTGTTCAAAACTGCAAATATACACATGATCCTACACAATGCCCAGCTTTGCTGTCCCTGAACTGAATATTATGCTATTTTAACCAGGAACCGAGCAAAAGAGCTTGCCAGAATCAGGTTAGGAGAAAGGTATTTTCATTTTAAAATTCACAACTCTCCGGGTTACTTCCTCACTCAAGGTCTTCATCTTTTACACTTCAACATGGTAGTCATGCCAATCCAATAATCCACAAACCCATTCCCGGTAAAAATGAGCAGTCCAGGAGGGCATATGTGAACACATAGAGCTGGAAAGCCTTGCCAGGCAGCTGGAAATCCACGCCACAAGCAGCTGGAAATCCATGCCACAAGCAGTTGGAAATCCATGCCACAAGCAGCAAAGCAGCTCCCTCTATGGGCCCTGAAATGGTTAAACAGCTGCACCTTCGTAAGAGAGCGCTGCCGGGGGATGGATGTCTACTGCCCAGTACTTCAGAGCACCTCAGAGCTTTAAGGAAGCTGCTCCCCTGTAATGTGGGGTGAAAAACCCAAGCAACTGGCTTAACCCCTCCTGTTTCCATAGGAAGTAAATTAAGCTGTGGGAGCTTCATAACACACTGTTTCCTGCTCTAGGGGACGACACAAGTTCCATGGCAATGCTGACATGAGACAGGGCTCTGGCTGTGCATCTCTGAATTTTTCTCCCTGAAAGCTGTAGACAGTCTGCAGAGTGCCTCTTGGCCACATTTTTTGTGTAGGCAGGAAACAGACTTTAGGGAGAAGCTATCATGGACTCACAAACACATGCAGTTTGATCTCTACCCCCCCAACACAGACAGGCAAACATCCTCAAAGCCACCCCAAAAGCAGGTAAATTCACTTGGAGACCTCATTCCCTGGCAAGTGAAATCAAGCTCAGCAATTCATTTTGCTGTCCTGACCAGGCAACTCTGGCTCCCTCCTACTGCCTGAGGGACAGAGGTATCCTTCCCGGGTTCTGTCCATTCCATGGAGCCATGATGCTCCAACAGCTTTCGTCACACCCTGCTCTAAAGTTACTCTGGTTAAATGAAGGCAGCAGACAGAGACAAGAGACCTAAGAATCGGCTCCCTCCATCCCCTGCCAATGCCTGCACCCCACAGTGCATACAGCTCTCAGCCTTACTAGAAGTGGGAACCAGGAAACAAAGCCATAACCAGATTAGAGGATTCTGTGGTCTGATCCTAAATGGTAAGACCCATAAATAGCACAGCGGCACTATTTGACAGAGGAAGCCCTTTCCCCAAGTCCTCTACGACACCAAGTGCCTATGAAGTGACCCTTGTAAGCTCAGCCTGCAAGGCAGCAATGCTGTCTTGGAAATCCAGCATTGCTTCAGCTGCCCTTTAAGAGCAGGAGATGGCAAGGTTCTGGGTAATGAAATCCAAGGATGCTTTTGTCAATTAATTATGGAGAAAGCTGAACTACACAAGCCCCATCTCACCCCCTTCATCATTTTTGCTGCTCAATATAACTTTAATTAATCTTTCCTTTGGCAATTTGAAGGAAGGGTGAGCACGCTGCAAACACCCACTGAGTATTAAATTGATTTTCTGTTTTATAGTCCTCTTTCCCTCCCTATTGGTCAAGCTGTGATTTGTGCCCCTTCCCTTGGAGGCATTTTTTCCATGCTAATATAATCCAAAGCCCCAAGCAACAATTGCATCCAGAAAAGTAACACTTTGCACAGTCCATTGCTGCAGCCCCGCCTCTGCCAGCACAGAGAAGATTCTCTCTTGCCTCCTTTTCTCCCCACACCACAAAAATCCAAAGCATACCTTCATCATTTTTGCCTAAAAAACCGACAATGTTTTTGTCCTCAGTAACTAACAGATCAGGTCCCTATAGTTTCCTGCCTGCCATTTGTAGCAGTGCATCTCAATTACCAAAGCACTAATGGAAAGCCTATTCCGCTGGCAAACACGACCTCCTAGCTGAGGTACCAGGCTGGTTTGGTAGTGCAGGTATCTGGACCTAAAACCAGAAGGTAGGAACAAAAGCTCAGCTGAGGTCCCTAATAACTTGACCTACTCTCAGCAAGAGACAGCACCCCACCTTGGGCTTGTGGGGCTGAGAGCAGGGTCTTTAGCAGCAAGCACACCCCAGTGCTAGGAAATCCGAGTGCAGCCCAGCTGTGCAGCAATGGAACAAGCTCTTTTCACAAAACCTTCCCCTTTGCCTTGTAGGGACCCCAGGCCCTGACTGTCACCAGTCAACCATTTAAGGCTGAGAGTGCTTAGGGGTCACCTTCTTACCCCAGCATCACCTCAAGGATAGGCATGGAGACTGGCTGCCAGCAGTTTCTGTCTCAGGAATTCAGGTTCTTGTTCATCACTACTGGTTTTGGTACCATGAGTTAGGAGACCTTGACCTAAAATATTGCATGTCCCTCAGCAGCTGTCCCACAAGACTTTCTGAGCTTTATGGGTACCAGTTCCAGTCTTCTGGGAGGAGACATCCATCAGACCTTTTCCTCAGATAATTCCCATACCATGGGACTTGCCCTGGATTTATTCCTCAAAATTAAGATGAGAAACATAACCTTAGAGATGACAGAAGAAAATTTAAGACTAAAACTCTTCTAATTTCATTTGGAATGATTCAGTGGCTAAGCACTCTTCCCCCACTGAGTACATTTAATTTCAAATTGCTTCATTTGGGGAGGGTTGTTCTTCCTTCTGTGGCCAGACACACACAGGTGTCAAAACCTCACTGTTCTCAGCCCAAGCACTTCAACAAGGGAATGGGTGACCCCAAATAGGCAGAAAATTCACTGCCACCTGCCCACCCTCATAAAAAAATTGGCTTATGGCAAAAATGAACAGAAGCGGAGCCATGAACTGAGCTGCATCCTCAAAAGGAAGGCAGCAAAGCAGGCCTGCTTGGAGCAAACCTTAAGGCAGGCTGACAATTTAAAACCACATGGTCCTGGATGAAAGGAGGCAGTTCATGATAGATCACATCTATTCAAGGGCTGGACAAGGAAAGCAAACATAGGCTTATTTTACTCATTGTTCTTTATCCACCAACACCAGGAGAGGAGTGTTGCAGCACTGTTGGAAGAGAAAAAAGAAACGGACAGCAGGCAGGAAAGAAATGGGAGCTGTTTATGGAGGATAGCTAATTTGAGCTGTTTACAGACTTTCCCTCTGAAAGATCAGGGATGGGAGGGTGGGCAGGGAGGTGGTTTCAGCCATTAAAAATACAACGTGAGAATCCATTAATTTTCCATAGAAACAATGTCGTCACAGAAGCGAGACAAATCTGATCAGTCATGCAAATGTGCTGATGTTAAATTCTCAGGCCTGGGTGGGGAATTTGTGTTGCCAAAAACACCACAATGAAGAGATCAGAATGAGATTAGAAGCCAGAGTGGCTGCAGCATTGACGGCATGGTGGCGGCATGGGATGTAACCAAAAGCACCCCAGATTACAGCGGAGTTCGTGCCTTAAGCCAGGCACAGGTGTCCCAGCAGAAAAGACAAAAAAAGTCATCCTTGCATGAGACCTCAGGAACCAGGCAAATGCCACATTCTTGCTCTGCAAACCAGCAAGGACCACAGATCACTCCAGGGAATGAAGGACTCAGAAACCCACAGGACTGGGGCCCTCACAAGCTGCAAAGTCACAGCATCAACAAAAAGCAAGAGGTGATAGCAGAGGAAACAGGTGAGCATAACACAGCAAAGCACTAGGCAATTCCAGTTTTGGAAAGAACTGTCCCAAGTCGGTGTCAGCACTGTCCCAGGCACATGCTGAGCTGTGATGAATTCTTAAACATAGCATTTATGTTGTGTTAACAAGGGGCAAAAAAAAAAAAAAAAAAAAGGTATTTCCCCTCTGAAAAAACAAAAAAGCCCTCAAACCAACAACCAAACACAAAATGAGACCAGCAGATTTTATCTCCTTTCTTCACTCTTCTCTATAAAAATCAAACTCTACAAATACTCCCTGAAGGGAGATACTACACATGAAAAATTACAGTGGCATACCGAGCAGGAGGAGTGGAAATCACTCACCCTGGCAGGGAACACAGCCCTTTCTTGCTGTCCAGTCACCATCCTGGACTGGCCTCACCACAAATATTTAGGGGTTAAAAATAACTTTGCAAAATGAAGTGCTCCACCACCTGTAATACACAAAACATTGCTAGAGTAACACCTGGGACAAAGATGCTTCCAGGCAAGTCTCACCACTGGCAAAAAGTCCAAAGAAGCATATGAACAAAAACAAACAAACTAGAGGTCAAAACACATCACAAGAGCTGTTCCACCCAGGTTCATCCATCAGTCAAAGTGTCAGTATTTGTCACCACAAACAGCTGTTTGGGTAAGCCTGGAGAAGGGCTCAGCCCATCAGTGTCTGAGAAAGGGCACTCACACTACACTATGCACCTCAGGGAAACTCCCTGTACCACCAACTTGCCCAGAAACAGGCATTTACCAAGTAATTCACCTCAGTCACTGAAACCAGCCCTCTAGCATCATGTAATTCAAAGAGGTGGCTTCCCCAGCAGGGGACAATCCTGCAGGATACAGTGGTGCCCCAGATGGGTACTGCACTGGTAGCTCAGCACAACACAGCCCACAGCACAGGCTGCTGAAAGGACTCTCAGTTCAGAGAGACACTTGGTTCTAGAACCCCTAAAATACCACATGTGCCTCTGGTCATTCCCTGTCTGTTTAAAACTCCTACAAGAAACCTGAAAAAACCCAGTGATTGCCTCATCATATATACAGAGTAAACAGGATCTCTTGTAAAGCTCACCAGCAGCCTGTTCAAATACCTCTCTGGATTTGCACCTGTAGACACACGGCAGAGGATGGAGCCAGCCTGCTCCAGCAGGCACTCTTCCAGTCTGCTTTGCAATGGCGAGCACTACAAATATGGCAGCAGCACTCCCCTCTATAAATACTGCACTGTGCAGACATCCCTGTGCAGCACACAAAATCACAGTGCTGCCCTCACAGGAGAGGTCTGCATCCTGCCGTGGCTTTCCTTCAGATGGTTCTTTCTGATGTCCCAAAATTTTCATTGCTTCCTCACCCTTTTCTGAGTATCACTGCCATAAATGCTCTGTTCTTGAATTTCGGTGTTACTGTTCCACATCAGCTAAACTCAGTCACCCAGACATCTACAGCAACAATCACTGATTTCTCAGTGACTCGCACCTTGGTCTATCCCATCACAGTTGGCATGCATGAAGTCAAAGCTCTCAATATTCAATGGCATTTTTATTATCACAGCCATACACACCACAGTGAGCATCTAGGACTGTGCAGCAACACAGTCCTCCCAGCGTACAGAGCTCCACAAGGCTTCCGACTGCAGGGGCTTGCGTAGCTCCAGTTACAGAAGCATCAGTTTTGGGTGCAATTTCTCCCCAGACAGAATTGCTCCCAAGATTCACACCCAAAAGTCAGAGCAGCCACAGTTTTCTGTTTTCTTCAACAAGATATCATTACGCTCTGTTTACTAAGATTGCTCAGAAAGGTGTAGAATTGTGCTCTGATCAGACCTTGGAGTTTTAAACTAGGTTGTTGGCAGACCAGCATACAAGCTAAAGACACTAGCAAGGAAGTCATGCACCTTGTCTTCTTTTGACACAACTGATCCTGCACCAGCAGTGAGCAGCCAAGAAAGCAGTGAAAGGTTAGCTGTCATTACCTCCATCCATATTATTTATGCAGTAGGTGCCCCTGAGAAGTTGGTCTTTATTGATACATTCTTTATCATGCTAGCTCTGTTTCACTTCAAGCACTTAACTACATCTGGGTGAGGACATGTTCTCACTTCCCAAGTGAGCCAGCTGCACCCTTCACTCGCTCAAACACCAACGATAAAAGCCTGCGCAAGAACATGCATCTGTTTCACGCATGGCTCATACAGCTAATTTAAACCGTTTCCGTATGTTGCCAAAGAGCTGTGACCAAATGCCACTTGCAAATAAATGGGAAGATTGTCTGGCTTCCACAGAGAAAAGTTTCGTCTTGGAGCAACAGCTCCTTTTTTCCCAGGTCTGCCTGGGCTTCCCCAGCCCCTTCTGCAGTCAGATGTTGCTGACCGGTCTGAACACTGCCTCCTCCTGGGATCGTGCCACTGCAGCAACACACTTTACAGACCACAGTGCGCAGACTTTGGAAAAGACCTGTGATGAACACCTCAACACATGGAAATCATAGACTCATAGAAGGGTTTGGGTTGGAAAGAACCTTTAAAGGTCTAGTTCTAACCACCTGCAATGAATAGGGACACTTTCAACTAGATCTGGTTGCTCAGAGCCCCATCCAACCTGACCTTGAGTGCTTTCAGGGATGGGGCATCTGCCACCTCTCTGGGCAACCTGTTTCAGTGTTTCACTACCCTGTATCAGTGTAACCACCTCCTGCTCCTTGTTCCAGATAAAGTTACTTATTCATAGGACAGCCATGCTTTTTGCTCAGTCCTTATCCAGACATTTCCATTGGGCACCAGGCTGTAACTGCTGGAATTGCACAAAACATAAATGAAGCTCTGTGGCTCCATACAAGCTATAATTTCATGTTTCCACATTTTGCTGTGACACCAGAAGCTAACATTTCACTTCTAATGTATGCACAGTAGCTTTCTTCTCTATTCCAGCCTGCCAAGAGGTCACTTGCCATATTACAGCTAGACCACATCCAAACTAATGGTCTCTAGATGTGTAGATGGGGGGACTGTCAGCAAGGCCTTCACACAGGGTTATTGCTCTCCAAGAGGTACATCCAGTCAGGGAAGCATACAATAAATATCTCTATTTGGAAATGGAGGGGAGGCTATTAGAAGGATTTAAAAATTCAAAGGGGAAAGTAAACGGATGCCACTATTTTTTTGCCAACAATGGCAGGTTGTACTTGCACCCCAGGGAAGTGCAGTGCAGAGCCTGTGCCTACTGGAACTGGCCTTGCACAGTAAAATCCACATCGTCTTTTCAGACAGAGCTTGCTGGAGCAGGCACCAAACAGGTGCCTCAAAGAACCATGCAAAGATATGTTTCTCAGCCTGTCCTGAAAAGTGATTATTTTATGGTCACGGAAGCCAGGATAGAGCTGGATGTCCCAGATTTCCACCTCAGTGCTCCACTGTTAGACAGACCATCCCCTGCTGGCCAGCTCCAAGGTGCTGGAGTTCCCCTCCCTTTCTTGAGGATGGAGGGCGTCTACTCCTTGTCACTTCACCAGGCAGAAAGGGCAGTCGGACCAAGTGGAATATGAGAGCACCCAGCTCCACATTGCCTTGCACAGGCGGCTGTCTCCCATTGCCCAAGGTAAGGTGATCCACTCTCACCAAAGCAATCCTACTCCTGCATCTAGTGGCCACCTTGCAGCATCTGCTCCCTCTTGGGGGAAGCTGTTGGGGACCACAGACACAGTTAACAGAAGATATCCCTCAAATGTGATACTGAGTGAAGCACATGAAAAATTACTCATGCAATTGATTCACATGGTTTCCGTCATTCAGAAATTCCTATGCATAAAGGGGAGACGTGGGATTTGCACATAACCGACTCAGACAGCTGCAATTTCCATAGGCACTAAATGTCTGCAGGCAGAAGCCACTCCTCGTGTAATCCCATTAAACAGCTGGAATGAATGAAAATGCTGTGCTATTCAGCATTTCAGCATACTAACAGCAGCCACCTCTGCTTCCTCCACCATTAGTGCAGGGTCCTCTCCAGTTCAGCCTCTTCCCATGGGTCCAAATTACAGGAGTTATTTCGTGCCCTAAACTCTGCAGGAAGCCTGGAGCACATGTGAGGCTACAGTAATGGAAGACTGGCGTCAGAAAGTGCCAGGAACATATACAGACTCTCCATCACAGTCATCTTCACTTTTGGGGATATCACTGCAGAACACTCAAGTCTTCTCATGAACAGACATCAGTACACTGGAGATTGGGAATAGAATTAAAATCAACAGACTGCCATCTCCAAAGGCAAGATGGTGGAATTCATACCAAGTATAATTGCTAGTAGACTGCAGGTCCAGACCAGAATCAAAGGCTCTGGAATCAGGACGATCTTGGGTGGAAGCTGTTTGCCATTTAAAGGCCCTTCATGGCATTTAGCACTGTATCACACCACAGCAGATGTAAAGAGCCAGCATAAAAATAGAGTGTTCAGCCATTTGAAGGAGGCATCATTAATCCTTCACCTCCCAGGGAAGGCCAGAGACACCAGTCTGAGCTCTGCTCCCTCAGGCATCCAGCAGAAGATGACATTCAACAAGGCTTATGCTTCGTGCATATGCAAATATTGTCTACCTTCCACACCTCCATTAACTGCTAACTCATCCTTGGTGCTTTCCAGTCACATTTGATTGTCAATACATGAAATTTCCTACGACTTCAAGGAAACTGGAGGGTCTCTCAGGGAAGGTTAACTAGAGCCGTGACTGTCCAGACAAGCGAACAGGATGAGACAAGATGTGCACATGCACAACAAATACCATCAACTGTACATGGTATGCAGCTTGCAGAATTGTTCATTTACACTCCTAGAGGCAGCTGGGTTTATCTGTTTACTTCTCTTCCTTTCCAATCACTTGTTCCTGTGGCCTTTCCTGTGCTACCACAAGCATTCAGAGGACTAGAAAGTAAAAAACTACTTGGTTCTGAGTAAAAACCAGATCAGTCCCTCTTTGTGCTCAGTTCCCACAGCTCACTGATACTGGGAGAAGGAGGATGAGAGGAAAGACCATCTCCCTCAGCAGCAGCCCAGCTTTAAATCAGAATAAAGTGGCCATGACTGCAGCATCAGTGGACACAGCTGGGTCAGAGAGCAGTTGTTGGACCCTTAGGCAGTGGGTGGACTTCTACCTCACTATGCCTATCCCTCCCTTTCCAGCTTTGTCCTGAATACAAAGGATCAGTTAGAGACACTCATCCCAGGCCTCCACAAACATTTGTAAGATTACATTATAAATATTCAACTATATAAATATATAAATATAAATCATAAGCATTTCTGCTGGCCATCCCCCTCTAAAACACCTCAGCTGCACCCTGTGCATTAGCCTAGTCTGTGTCAAAGCTCTGCTCCCCACTTTGTGACAGCAAGTGCTTGGCACTTCTGCAAGTGATCCCTATGCTCCTATGCCAAATACACAGTAAAGCACAAAGCTAGCAAGGATCTTTCTCCACCCTTGCTCTGCGTGTACCTCCCTGGCTCTGCAAGAGAAGAGAAAGGATCTCTGTCCAAATCAGTCCCCTCTGCCCCACTGCTGGATCTATTCCTGAAGCAGTGTCGTGCAATTGCATAATTAGCGACTATCACAACACGTAAGCAGAGTAGGGTTGAAGGTGTAAAAGCAAACTTCAATTTTGACATTTATCAGCTTTAATAAAATATCATTACACAGACAAGTTCTTCCCCTGACAAGCTGTTTGTGCCCTCTGGAGAGCAAACAGTCTTGTGTCAGGAGTGTGCCTGTCTTTGAAGTGGGACATCACAATTTGACAAAAGCAGGGAGCAAAGGCAAGAGGACCGAGAGCTGCTCTGAGGCAGTTGCCAGGGTTTAAGGGTGCCAGCACGGCCTCTGTGTTATGCTTGCTCTGAGACAACGAAGCCCTTTTTTGGCTCAGGCTCTAAAAACACTTCCCAGCCACAGACAGACTAGTCAGGGAAAACTCCAACCCAAAGAACTGCAAAATACGATCTAGTTCCTTTCCCACAGCTTTAAGCCAGGCCTTATCATGAGCAACCCTGAGCATCAGCAGCTGGCAGGGTCACCAGCCCTGCTGGAAAAAAAAGGAAGGCACCAAAATAGAAAGTGGCTTGTCTACTGCAGGACACTTGTCCTGGGTTAGAAAGAGGTGGTGCTCAGGTGTTTTCTCCAGTGGCTGCTGGTTTTCAATCTCTCCTGCTCCTCCAGAAGACGCCATGGACAGGGGATTAGCTCAGCAGGTGAGCCTGAGGGAGCAGTAGCAAACCCCTTTCCCTCCCACCATTAGCACAAAGGATGAGGAGGCAGATTTGCCTCTGGCTCACCCTCTCAGAGCCAGCTCTAGATCAGTGGAAAGCAAAATGCAGGCACTTTGCAGAAGGGCTGCCCCCATCAAAAAACATTCCCATCTATTCAGCTATTGTAACAACCCAGCAGCAGCAGATCTGCTCCCCCTCCTGTCAGTCATCCCTCTGCAGCCACATCAACACTCATCAAATGCCACTGTTCCTCTGCATGGTACACGCCTTGCACGAGATTTAAAACCACCATAAAGCACTATGGCCTAACATGGAAGATTTCAAGCTGTGCTCTTCTGATTCCCTTCCAGATTTTGTACAGACCTGCCAGCATAGTGGGAAGCAAACCTTTATCCACTCTTCACGTACCTAGGTGCAAGAGAGGATGGAGTTCCCTCACCATCAGACACCGAAGAGCTGAAAGCAGGCAAATCCACTGGTAAAAAGGGGCATTACCAGGGTCTAGCAGTCTGAGGATGTTGAGAAAAATAATATTTAAGGTAACTCAGAAAACATAATTCAGTTTCCAACGTACCATATTCCTCAAACAAAGCAACTAATATGCTGGTTAGGCAGGATAAGTACAGTTCACAGTGTTCTTTAGCATCAAAGGTGTCCCTAGTGCAGGACATGGCATAACTGTCACACAGGAACTGGGTGCCATTGGATGGGGAACCATTATTTCCATGGCTGCTGATGGCTTTACATGCTAAGCCTGGCTTTGTTTCCTCACCAGGTCTGACTGCACAGGAAAGGTTACAACTGTGGCACAATGGGTCAGAGAGCAAGGGAGAGGGGGGACACATCAGCGTATTTCTCTGGGCTTGTTGCTAAGACACCCTTTTACACTCACACACCTGAGGTTGAAAATCTATCATGACTCATGTGAAACCTCATCTGCTCCACTAGTCCTATATACAGGACAAGCAGCCATTGGGAAAGTTTGGGGAAGAAAACCCAAGGAACTTTACAAATCTGAAACACTAAATAAACCCCAAACTACTCCCCTGAAGAGGGAAACCAGTGCACTACACTAAATACACATGCTTCTGCCATCAGCAGAGAGCACTGAGTACAAGCTACCCAAAGGACCTGCACTGCCACTTCATGCTTTCCAGGTGCTAGCAGAATGAGGGCAGGTTGTGAATTTTCACAAGCTACGTGCCCCTATCCATTGCTCTTTGAAACTGCTCTTCCTAAGTCACCCCTAGCTCCTAAGCAGAATCCCAAACCAGCTGAAAGCCAGTTATAAGCTCATATGATCTGCTGCAGAGAAGCACTAAGCAGTTTCCACAGGGTGTGGAGCATGGCTGCCTGCAACTGCCCTCAATGGTTCCCCTCCTTTTCCACAGCCAGTGTGATCTCAGAGCTCTTAAAGAAAGGATTTTCCTTCAATAGCAAAGGATGAGCATTTTCTGCTATTAAAAATAGCTGAATTCCTCTGAATCTCCCCAAGACAAGAGCCAACACGTGGGAAGCTTTGGTGGAAAAGGAAACAAGAATGGAAACAGGTAGGCAACACTAACTAAACCTCTGAGACACCAGATGCTCTGACTCACAGGTGAGTAAGAGAAGAGCACAAGGATGCTGCAGTTAAGGCCTGGCACTTCTTGTTCCAGCAGGCTATGGATGCTAAAAGCTTACACAGGTTCAAAAGGAAAGCAGATGGAAGACAAGGCTATCCAATACCATTAAAGACAATGAGCCATCTCTGGACAGGGGATTGTGGACTCTACTGCAGTCAGGGAGACTTTCTGGATGTACCACTCTGTTTTACCCTGCTTTTCCACACCTCCTTTGGCATTTACTGCTGCCCCAATGAAAACAGGTTACTGAGTTTGTTTTGAGACAGATCAGTCATCCTTAAGTATTAACAGTACATTTCTAAGGGATCATTTTAGCTTTAGCAAAGCTCCAAATATAAAAGAACATATTTATAAAAGTCCTTTAGAAAGTATTTTCCAAGTACTTATCCATGCCTTTTGGCTCCCAACTAACTTTAAAATTCTGGCCTAGATTGCCTTTGGTGAAAAAGCACAGTTTTTATAGAGAGTCTTTAACAAAATGGCAGGATGTTATCATCTCTCTGGGACGATACTTCTCGTAGAGAGACGTCAAAGTAAAACATGCAGTATGTTGGACATTGAACGACAGGGCAAATTTTGTAAGCCGGAAAGAATAATGCGGTCACCAGCTGGGAAACTACTGAAGATGCAGAGCCACAGACCAGTTTTCAGGGTTGGAAAACCCCAACTCCCACCACTTACAGTTTTATTCTAGCCCAGCTCAGAGAGCAATAACAGGCCAAATAATTTCTGCTAGCCCCAGAGCACCACAAATGGTTTCAAGAGTGGAAAGGTGTCCAGGGCAAAGACCTTGCTTTGAGGGTCCAACTTTCAGGTAGCAAGAGAGGAAAAGGGAAAATGCAAGGCTGAAATCAGCTCAGACACATTCAGCTGGGCCAAAGCCTCCAGCAGTGGGATTTATCCAGAGCTTAAAGCAGTTCTCTGGGGCTCTTTGTTACAGGAGTGTAGGTACAAACAAACGGTAGCTGGGACAAAGGGAGGCAACACACATTTTATTAGTAAAAAGTTAATCGGCTTAAAGTGTGCAACTAAATAAGCAAAGCTTACATTAAAGTGACCCACCAAGAAAAGATGCCATGGAAATAAAGTTATAGGAAATACAATATAGTCTCTATGTTCTTTTGTAATCCAGCACGATAAATATTCATGATTCTGGGTTAATGGGGTATGCAGCTCTCAGCCACCACAATAGTTTTTTGTTTATTCTCAAGATCATGAACTTTGGAACCATGAACCCGAATTTCAGGACTCTGTATTCACGCATGTTAGCAAAATTCAGGGCAAGGCAAGGGGATAGAGACAAGGCCAGGACCTTGGCTTGTGACAACGTAACAGAGTTTGCTGCAGTTTTTGACAATGAGTAACAAGAGCCCCAGGATGCACAGAACTTCTGGTGTATCCGTCACCCTCTCTGCCTCCACAGCAGCAAAAGGAGGAGAGAAGAGGCACAACCCCACCTCTTACTTCCAGTCCATTCAGGACATGGCTCATTCCAGAGTTTCACTCCTCAGAAGACAATGGCATCCTCAGACCAGCCCTTGAGGAAGCTGCTGGCATCACACAGCAGCACCACAGAGCAGAGGAGAGGTCCACTCCTCACACAGGAAGGAAGACCTGCACGCCCCTGAACCCAATCTTTTGAGCCTTCACATCAACTGAAAGGACATTTTTGCATTCTGAAAACAGTCCTGCAGGAAGAGGTCACCACGCTCCAGTCCTGCACTCACTATATAGAAAACACCATCCCAAAGTGTGTTTATAGAGTTCCAAGCCTTTCTAGCCAGGCCCACATCCAGTTGTTCCTTTGATGGTGCCACCCTCTGCTGACAGCAACATTACCAGCCTTCCCTTTGTTATGAGACCTTCCAACCTCTCTACTCCAACCTGCATTAACATGTACAGATTACAGTGCCCCTTTCAAGGTATGTTAGGAGTCTTTAGGGTTAATGAAGGACATGTAGAAACTTTAAAAAAACAAAAATAACCCACCACAGACTCAAAGTTCAAAGCCTTGAAAGCAATAAGAGGAAAACAACTTTAAATGCTTGGTCAAAGGCATTTTAAGACATTTTAATTTGTTGTGTTTTTTTCCTCACAACTGCTTACAACTAAAAGCAAAGACTATGATCCAGTAGTCCAATCTGCAGCAGATTTGCAGTGTATTCAACCCACCAAAGGATCTTTCCACCCCCTTTCCCTACAAAAACTTCCAATTACCTTTTTCCTCTTTCCCCACATAATGTAGTGAACCATGAAAGCAAGGCTTCCAACAGCCTGGCACCAAAGAGTCAGGCCCTGTTTGGTTGAGAGCTGGGAGCACAGCTCTCCACTCTGCACCACTATGGATCAGTCTGCTTGGTCTGCAAACAGAACTCATACCCTCTCACGGACCCCTCGGGGTTTAATTGCCTGTTTTAGGGAAAGTGCAGCCTAAGATTCGTAAATAAACAGGATCTATTCTTCACACACCTTTCTTTAGGACAATCTAGATGACAACCCTTGCCACAGAGGGCTCTGTTCCTCTGTTTGGGAAAAGATGATCATTGTGATCAGCACTAGGACAGGCAGCGCAAAGACCAACCATGGCTTCAGAATACACCTTCCTGTAACAACACAAAACTCTAAGAGAAACAATAATGCTCCCTTAGATTTTAAGCCTTTGATGCTTCAATTGCAATAGTTCAACAAAGGACTAGCACACAACATTTATACATAAAGAAGAGGAATTTAGCAAGAACCATGGAAGTTCAGAAATTAACACAAAAGACAAAAGTGTACTTTTGGAAAGAAAACTATTTCTCCAACTACTGAAATATCTGCCTTGAATCACAGAAAGGGTCTGTCTAAAAATCAAGTACATCAGAAAACAACAGCCTTCTCAAAACCGAGGTATCTTGCTGAGATTATATGTATTTAGCATTGTAATATTTGTAATATTTTATCTTTCCAATAGCTGCAATAAGCACAGAGGTGGCTGTCCAGAGGGAGAAATACACAAATGTGCACAGTAGGAGGGGAACTGGTTGGGAAGCAAATACTTTCCCCATTCCCTTTGTGGAATTTTGTACTGAATGTCCTATTCCTTCTGAGACAGGGGACACCTCCGTGCTCTCCCACTCAGATCCAAGGTGATGCCTCTTCCCCGCACGCTTGCTACAATCTACCTCTGTAACAACAAGCCTCTGGGACAAGCCAAAACCTCACGGCTCCTTCCATTTCACCACAAAAGCACAGGGATCCAGCCACGGCCACAACCCAGGAGGACAGAAAGAGCAGGCACATGTGATGGTTTGAGGGTCTCCCCATTTCATGCATGCTTGCAAACCCCATGGCAAATGCATCACACCTCTGCCAGGAGATGAGGGATTGTACAATGGGCAAAGAGAGCAAAAAATGCTCTTTTCAACATCAAAACAAAAGAGGGCAGCCTGGAGGTTTTACTCCTCATGTCAACATCCTATTACCAACCAGCAGTTTGCCTTGACAACAAAGCTTTCCAAGAAAAGGCAGAGATGTGGGCACTTGAGCGATGGCCTTAGGAGATCCCAGCTCTTTGCCCAGGAAACAGCAAAAAAAAACTAAACCAGCATATCACATATCACCTTCCTACTGAAGCATGACAAAGAGGAGAATATATGGCAAAAGAGGCCAACGAGGGGAAAAACAGAAATCAATAGGATCTAACAGAGCGTGACAGAAAATCACTTCCCTCATAAAAAGAGGTTACTTACCAGGTTAATGAATCTTTTCTGTTCTGTACTTAGACACCCAGGAAATGGAAGGGGTCACAGGAGCAGTGTGGGTGGGAATGAAATCCCTAGAACATGCTTTCAAGAACAATCAAAGGTTAGAGATTAAATCCAGGCAGCGGTCAACTGCACAACACATCAGCAGCTTGGTACAGCTGCAGCTCAGAGCCTCACTGAGCAAAACACTCTTCTAACATCAACAGCACAGCAAAAAACAGGCTCCTCTTCCAGGGCAAAACCAGCCTGACAGGCCACCCTGCCCCCTCAAAGGGTCAGCCCCAGGAGCCAGAGCATCTCTGCCTGCTTGGGTCAGCAGTACCAGCATGGTCAAAACAAAATGGTCTGTGGGTCTCTGATGTGAGTAACTGCAACAGAACCATAGAAAACAGACTGCAACAGAAATCACACCGTGCAAATAACATCGACAGCTCTTGGCCCAGTGGCCAAAACTTCTCAAAACTCACTTTTATATAAAGTTCTGTTCCTTACCTTTGTTGGAAACGCACAGGCAAACAAAACAACAAAGAAGCATGTGGGCAATGGCAGGGTACAAGATCTGGTGATCACAGAAGGCTGAACTAGACCTCTGGAGTATCAAACACATCCAGAGCCAGATGCATTCTGGAGCCCTACTGGCAGGCCCCACAAATGAAGCATAGACCCTTGCTGCTTTATCACTCCCCTGCCAACACATAGTTTGAGCTACTGACAGTAAGTGACCCAAGGAATAGATCTACTTAGGTCCAAGGTACTCAGTGAGGGAGATGCAGGTGCAAGAGCTCCATCCTTTTCTCAAGGCCACTGAACTTGTAGGTCACTATACTGGGTTCCCCCACTGTCTGCAAGAATCATTTACCAATGGATGTTTCTCAGTCTGGGCCCTCTTGACTCCAGTACAGCTCAAACACCTCTACCACACAGCTGTACAAGCTTCTCCTGCGGCAGCTGCCTTGTATACTACCCACTACCCAATTTCTGCAACGGAGATATGGACAATGCAGCCAGAAATCCCCTTTGTTACTCGCATTTGATGCAGTCTCAGGTTAGATTCCTTGCACAGCATAGCTCTTCAAGTCAGAGTTCCATGTCACGTTATCTGCCCTCATGCCCAAGAAACTACACCACAAGCTCCAAAGCAGACCTAACGCTGGCATTTCTGTGAGTTTTGACTTTGCAAGTCTAGTGAGTTTAAGAACTTTTATATCTGAGGAATTTCAAAGCAAAACCAATGCCTTACTGAACCAATACCTTCATCACACACATCGTGCCAACACACACAGCAGCGTGGACAGTCCTCTACAGCAGATGTCTGTCCCTGGAGCTGGGACAAGCCCTTCTGTCAAGTATAGCCACCGTTAGTGGGAAGAAGGGCACAGTTTGTAATTACATCTGTCTCTTTCAAAGTCTGCTCTTTGAAATGAACAACCCCCAGCAGGTCCCACCTGAAACTCAGCATGCAAAATGCCAAACAAACCAGCCAATTTTGCCACAGTTCCGAGCAAATGAAAGCACTTCTGATTAGGCAATGCTGTTTGCAGACAATGCTAAGTTCAGAGTCACACTGATGAGGAGCGCGAGACTGACAACACCCACTATGACATGAAAAGTGGAAAAAGGTAATTCTTAGCACTGTATCAGTCAGCCTCTTCTAATAAGGAGGCAGAGGGACCCAGCTGTACTCCAGCAGCAACTCTCAACAGGAAGAGATAAAGCACTCAGCAGGCTTAAACTTCTGTCTCATAACACTGTGGTATGGTTTCCTCTGTGAACAGCATTGGGGTTTGTGGATGGAGAAATTAAACAGATGCTTTTTACTTGATTGCTGACATTTCCATGAACATAAAATGACTTGAGAGGATGTGAATTTCCATTTGGACGTAGAGCTGAGCTGATTCACAGACCACCAGCAGCTGTGGGTCTCTTACAATTTGTACCACTCAAACCAGAAGCTTGAGAAACCAGGATTTACCAGTTGCTGGGATTTCCTGTGGGCTTCCTTCGCAACACGCAGTTAGAGATTTCTCTCCATTGCAAGCTGGGCTGACACAAACTGGCCAAGAAGGAGCAATCAGTCATTGAGAGTTCTTTAATCAAGGGCTTCCTTTCACATTTAAGCAGTTTCTATTGACAGGGAACCTTCCTGTTCAGGAAGTGCTAGAATGGGTCTGAACATCAAAGTAGGCTTGGAGATCAGCATTTCTGGAAGCTCAGCTGCAACAAAGGAGAAAAAAACCCCAAAAACCAAACAAACCCAGAAGACCTAGTAGCTGAATCAAAACAACAGCCAGTTTCTGCTTAGTCATTTATCTCTTCTGAGTACTGAAATCACATTTCAGCACTAGTCGAAAGTGGTTTTGTTGCAGCTTAATACCTGCAATACTTGTGACCCGAGACAACAGAGTCATTCAGTGTTAGAGGTGCCTCCTTTCTGCCAAGCCTGCCCATCTCCAAATCAGCATACAGACTGCCCTGTCAGGTCAGTGTCCTCCCAGTCCCATCATCACCTCCTCAGCACAGACAGCTCTGCACTCTGAGTCACAGAAGCCAGCCCTACATTCCCCTCGTTTCTTGAAGAAAAGGGGAGCTGGGCAAAGCAGCACATTTATCACAGCAAACAGCCCGTGGCACACAGCTGGCTGATCAAGTGCAGCACAGCAAGTGGATTTGCAACAGGGCTGCTCTTGGGTGAGCAAGGACAGAAGAACCTACTGACCTCTGGGAGTTACTGCCGGGATGGGAGAGGAGGTGTGGTACCCCACAGCCTGGGGGAGAAGGCATCGCAGGACACCTGAGGCAGGAAACAGAGAAGGATCTGAGCAATTCTCCAGGCAGGGTTTGGAGAGGGCTTCAGCAAAAGGGAGATGGGGGAACACCTGAAATGAATCTGTAGGAAACAGAGGGAAACAGCCAGAGAGCACAAAAGTCTCTGCAGCAAAGGCCACAGGAAAAAAAGAAGGAAATTAAAGTACCAGGGAAAGCAGGTTAGAATGTATCAGGCAGATGGCACTGTCACTTTCCCAAGGACTACTGTATGAGCCTAAGCACTTTGCAGAGGGTATCTACAGCCACATAGCTCTTCCCAGACTGGGCCAGAGGCCGCTCACCTGGGAGACACCCACAGGCACAGTTTTAGCAGCAAGAAAGAGGTGGGGTACCAGTAAATGCAACTTCTTGTGTTAACCATCAGCAAGGGTAGGCCCACTACACAGGTTAGAGCAGGAAGAGAATAAAATCCCCAAGCACAACTGCAAAGGTATAATGTAATTACCCAAATGGAAAGTGCCTCCAACCAAAATCCTCAGCTTTGTGGACTTTTAAATCCTGGAAGACTTATAGCACAGCTTCTAAATGCCTTTGTCTGGGACTCTGTGACTTACTAATCTTATGCTACAGAACAGCTGAAGAACAAGCAGCATTCCTTGATCCCACCTGTGCAGGCTATGGTCAAGGGCAGACACCTGTGAACTGCACCCAGACTACAAAGTTCAATAAAAGCTCTGGAGAGGTAACCATGACAAGTGCAAGCACCTCTTCCTCACCCTACCAGGCTTTTTTAAGGGGGGGGAAAAAAAAGTCCTCTGTCCCTAAATTTGCCCATCTTCTGTCCTGTCCATTGCTAAATCCCAAGGTGTAGGTATAGCACAGAGGGTTACACCTCCTACAGTCCAAGCAGATCCAACACACCCCAAGAAGTGTCAAAGATCAAGCATGATTTAGTCAGATCCCAAGAAGACAGGTAAACATTGGAAGAACTTCAGACCCAGATCTCAAGTCATGGTGATCATAAGGTTTTGCTCTCCAGTTCCCCAGGCCCTTGACTTCCCTACTCAGGAATCTCGGGTGCAGTAAAAGGGTTGGTGGTTATTATTTCTTCAAGCCAGAGCCATTAGCTTGTGCTCAGCTAGGATTATAATAAAAGTCACCTTAAACCTTCCCTCTGAGGAGGAAGCTCCTGCTGTAGCTCTACCTCCCTGCAAAACACCTCCCCAATGGCAAACAGCTGCATCACTGAAGAGTGACTCCGGTAGTATTCACCCACCTGTTTTCCATTCTGTAACTGCTGTCACCTCCCCAAAGCAGGTAGATTAAAGACTGAACAGTCTGGTCTCTCATTCTTTCCCAGACCACCCAAAAAGAGTCAATTTCCTCCTTGAGTATTTAACCCTTCCAGCAACATACCAGGGAAAAATGCAAGGGGAATGATTGCCAGTGAAAGCTCTCTCCTTCCTCTATAACAATTCACCATTAACGCAGCATCCACAGATTGGGTCATGTCCCAGACTCTTCTCCCAAAGCATCCCTATAAGCATTGGTGGCAAAGAAAGGAAGCTTTCCTTTCTAAAAGGCCATATACCTTCTAACGTCAGGAGACCAGGACTCAGCTCCCAGCACTGCCACCACCACAGGCACTGCCCTTGGGTAAGCCTATGGCTCCCACTCTCTTCTACAACTCAGACCCCACACCAGAGGACTGGTACCTTCACCACAGCTGCACTGCCACTTTCCATACAAGCCCAGAGGCTTCAAAGCTGTATAGAAAATCTGTAAGATGCAAATGAGATTTCTTCACAGGATTCTGTGATTCCCAAGCAAAGGGCAGGTTGGCACACACTCTGCCAGTGCTCCCACCATTTCCATACTAAAGAGGACCACTTGCAAGATTGCAGGAAAGCCCTTGTCAAGAAGTGAGCAGGATGGATCCATAGCACAGCCTGCAAGAGCTTTCTAGTTGCCCTACTAACATGATGGATCCACGCTTCCAACAGGGGAAACAACATCTGCATCCCACTCAAACCTCAAGCAACATTCAAATGACCCAGACTTTACAGATGCTCTCTCCCCTTTCTCATTTGATGACTCCCTCGAGGCTTTCAGTTCCTAACAGCAAATTCCTGAGCTGCCCACAGAAACGTGTGCACCTGACTTCAGATGTTTGCACCACAGCCCAAATGAAATGTGCAGTCTCTAGGACAAAAGGCACTGTGCCTATACAGAGGAAGAGTTGTGAGGAACAGAACAGCAATGAAGCACAATTTACAGCTCTCAGGACAGCACTAAATGTGAGAACTCTAAATGCATGGGGCATTTAGAAGTTGGTGGATCAAATCAGCAGGTGGAGCAGGAACAATGATGCACAACAATATCCTGTGATGGACAAGCAGCATCCACACTTGAAGGAGCAGTGGCTTGCATGAAGAGATGAGCTATCATTGCCAAACTGCTTCTCTAATAACTTTTCTAGTGATAAAGAAACAGGAGATATGGGATTGCTGCTCAGTTGATGCCCCTTCACACCTCTTGCCTCAGTTCTTCCCCTTTTGAGCTCATTTCCTGAGAACTCCACAAAATCCATGGGGACTAATCACTCTCTAGGGGCTATCTCCCTGCCAGAGCCCTGCTATGTTTTGCAGCCTCCCCGCTCAGAGCACTGCAAGCAATGGCCCAGAACAAAAGCCATGGCGAGATCAAAGTCCCACGGAAAGAAGCTGAGCTTGATTGCAAGGCTCATTTGTACCTATAGGCAACTCCTCCTTGGTCCAGCTCTCCTCAGCAACACAAACCCTCCTGAAGGACTCGAGGCAGCAGGAGCCCAAGTCCCAAGCCTCAGGAGCACATGGCTGGGCAGGCAGCTCTGCCAACCTCCTAATGCAAACACCTGCAAAGAGAAACACTGCATTCAGCCTGGGAGTCCAGACATGTAGGTTGGCCCATGTCCGGACTTGGTCAGCCTGTAGTCAGGACATGTCACATCAGGATGAACTGCCTAAAGCAGAGAGAAACAGGACTCCAACACAGAACATCCTCAATGGACCCTTCCCTGGAAGATGAGCTATTGCACTGCACCTCCAGCTAACAAAAGGTAGGAAGTACCATGCTAGGAGCCAAAGTACCAAGAAATCAAGATGGTGAGACCAAACTGCAGCTTTTTCAGGAAAAGAGCCTCATGGCAGGTTTGGGCTGGAAGGAAGGGATCATCAAGCCCGTATGCATCCAGAGGACAAGTTATTCAGTGCCCAGCTCTCCCTCCTATTTAGACCTCCCACCTCCCTTGTTGACATAAGTTGAATGATATTGTCCCCAGAGGTCACTTTGAACCTCAGAGATTCTGCTTTTCACCTCAAATTAAAGTTTGTACAAACTTGCACCCAAATAACTACCCGAACAAATTACAGTCTATCTAATTCCTTTGGTTCCAATTTGTCTGAGGAGTCTCAGAAGGACATGCTTGTTTTGTTTAGAAGGCATCCATAGTTCCTCCCACTGCCTGCCTGTCACACAGCCTCTCTCAGACCTGCGCACTGGCCTGGGTGTCCTTAGCTGGATCCTCTGAGCAGATCCATCCAAAGCACATGTCAGGCTTATGACATTTTTCTATTACAGAGCAAATCTGGGCAGGAACCTTTGTACTGTTCCCTTTGAAAAGCTCCAGTGACCTGCTACAACACTCAGCAAAATCCACTCCACAGAGCCAGCACTGGTACCTTCCCTGGCAACTCAACCTGACAGTGCAGCCCTGCCTCAGCTGCCCCTTGATCAGCCATTCAGGAATCTCCTCGTTTCCTTCTGCCTTACAAAAAGGCAGGAAAGCAGCCACATCAGGAAAAGAAAATCCTGGATGAGTGGAGTTAAGAGCTTGAGCAGCAGTGGAGTTAGGGCCCACCAGCGGAGCCCTGGTAAGTGGGCATGTGTTGATACGAGTAGCTCAGTGGTTGCAGTGCTTTAGGAGGTTACTGCCCTGTGCTGTCCCTGCTGCCTTGCTGCAGGAAATTATTACATCCTCCACTAATGCAACAGAGAGGAGCGTGTGCCAGGCTTTCCACTCCCAGTCTAGCAGAACAACCATCAACAGTCTGCACTCAACCTCAGGGCATGAGCTGCAGGGGTGAGGAACTGCCAAGCTTTCATGTCATAACCTGCCAGATTTAAATCCATCACAGCCTCTGGGCAAGAGCCATTAGCCCACAGGAAATTAGAAAAACTAAAAAAAGATAATAAAAAGGAATAAGTAAAGCACTATAGTCTGAACAGCTTTGGAAATCATGTAAGAGGAGCAGCAGCTTGTCTTCACAATGGGCTAAGAGCCTGCCCACATTCTGCAGCCACAGGACTGTGCACAGGAGCTTGTGCCTACAGCGGCAACGGAAGTATCACCACAAGTCTCACAGTGCCAGCTCTGTTTCCACCGACCACCTGTTTCCCCTTGCAAAACATACCAGACACCTGAGCAATTCACAGCAGGTCTGCAGCCATTGCCCTCTCCAGTCCTGCTTCTTGACAGATCACGACACTGTCCCATGAGTGGAGGAACTCAGGCCTAAGGAAGTTAAGAAGACTTGTCACTGCTATAGTTCATCAGGAACAGAGTGCGACAGACTTCCCATACAGGCATTAGACAACAGCCCAGACAGGCCCTCTTGGAGAGACAACCCTATTAACGGTGTCTTCACCTTGTTTCACTAGTAGAAACAGATCACTTACTAATCTTAGTTCTGCTAACCCTTTGAGATGGTGTTTGCAGCAAAGAACACCTGCCTAGCTCCACTAGGAGCTGATGGCCTGGGACAGGAAGAGGAAGAAGGCTGTGAATGCAAGGCAGAGTCTAACAGAGGTCCATGGGGTACAAGCCTCGTTTGGTTTGTCTTGGGGCTAACTTTAAAAATTGGAACTATTCAGTGCACTGAGAGAGGTCCATGGCATGTAAGGTGTGTCCTGTTCCCTAAGTGCTCTGCACTTTAGGCGGACATAGCCACATGAAAAGAAACTGGATCAGAGAGCCTGGAAATACAGCCAGTCGGGACACATTGAAAGAACCAGAGTCTTTTTCTTCTACAGAAAATAAGATTGAAAGTTGAGAAAGCCGGTAATTGTGCTCACCCTGCTCACCAGTGCAGGAGGTTGCAGCAAAGCAGAAGGCACTGTACTGTCCTCCACACGTGCATGGGCTGGGTGAGAAAGGCAAACTCAAACTGCAGTACTGGAGCCTCAGGTCAGGAAGCCAGAGCAGTGCTGGGCCAGGCTGCCTGGCAGCCCCCACCACAGACAGCTGTGTGCCAGCACCGCCAGAAACACCAGCCTGCTCCCGGGAGGAAAAGGAATCACCTGTGTGACATACACAGGTCTTGTTCACTCCTCCCTTTCTATTGGAAAGAAGACATTGGAAAAGCATAAAAGGCAAACACTGAGAAGTCAGAAAATAAAGATGATTTCTGTGATTGATCCTGCCTGAATTGAATTAACAGGAATAACGCACACAAAGGTTTTCTGCCTACCACAAGAGAAGGTGCTGATGTAAATGAAGGGAGGCTGTCCTTGGCAGTCCAGCGTCTTTTCTGTGTGCATGCAGAAGTGAAAGGGAGAGAACTTGGGAAATGAGGGGACTGCAGGAGAAAAAACTAAAAGGTCCTGCAGTGAATACAGGCAAATGGAAGGCTGGGAAAATAATTTTTTCCCCTTTTCTGCCACAGGTTCTGTGTTAAATGTAAAGAAGTCAAATTAAGTAAATGTTCTCTGTGTGGTCTTTAAAGGAGCATTCCTCATCCTCCATGTACTTGCTCTGACAGCAGCACCCAGCAGTCACAAGAGCAAGTGAGGCAGCAGAGATGATGGTATAATTTTGAGGAGAAAGCAAGGATAATACATTTTCAGATGAGAAGGCAGAAGCACTGTACCTGTAGCTCTCCGAGTCTAAACCATAGCTGTGTCACTAACAACTAGTTTCACTGGAAAGAGAGATCAATTCATTACCATTAGAAGCAGACACAAATACAGTAGAGCATGTTTGGTCTGGATCCCATATTCATTAAAAAGAATTAACCACCCCACACGCCAAACCATATATCAAATGACAAACGACTTGCTGATCAAGGGAATGTTTTGTGCAAAAAATACTCTCTGGAGAGGACTGAGCTGAATTTTGGAAGGAAACCCACCACATTCAGCCTACATACAAGGCCAGCTAAACTTGCTGTACCAGGCAGAGAAGCTCTGAAAGACATTACATTGACAGAGCTCGCCTATGTGAGCAGATATGGCTGCAAGTACCACAAAAGCAGGCAGGAGAGAGCTGATAACAAGAGAAGCTATCACCAAGGAACACTGAGGAACAGCTAGGAGCACATTCAGGGGACAAAGCCCCAACTCAAGAGACTAAGAACAACACACAGAAAGAAACTCCTTTCTTTTTTCAACTTCTACAGTATTCAGAAAACAGGACTGCACACAAAGTCATCTGTAAATGTAACGCGACTAACAAGGTATCAGTTGCCAAGTTCTCAGCAGAGAAGCAATTCACAAGACTACAACACTCTCCAAAAGCTGGAACCAAAACGAGTTACACTCACATCAAGAGTACCTCCTAGTTTTCGAAAGAGAAAATCTGGCTCCATATTCTCTTTAAATTAAGGGAATTCAACATTAGGGATGACAGCAGCTCTTTCAGAACTCAAATAGATAAAAAGCAACGAGCTCACAACCAGCAGAGTGCAGTCTGACAAGGGAACGAAAAACTCCAAGAAAGGGATGGAGGGAGCAGCAGCCGGAGGCTTCCTGGAGAGGATGCGGTAACTTGCGCACAGGCAGCTTCGGAGTACCTGGATGGCCCGGGAGGCCGGGCTGTGTGCGAGGCGGGTCGCGCCGGCTCCCTGCCGCGGGGGCGCCCCGGGGAGCCCCGCCAAGCGCCGCCGCGCTCCCGCCGCTCCGGGGCACGCACCGCAACTTCGGGCCGGACAGAGCTCGGGACAAGTTCGAACAGCTGCCAAAAGGCTGTGAAAATGCACAGAAAAAGCCAAAATGGTTGGAGGCGAGGGGGAAAACCCCCAACCCCAAAAGGCAAAGTACGGCCGGGCATTTCCCTGGCTTTGCAGAGGGAAAGCTCGCGTGGGAGGGAGCGGGACAGGTGGGGAGCGGTGTGGGAGTGTGGGGCGATTTACAAAAAAAGCGGCAGGCACAGCTTCCCACCCGGGGCTACAGCCCCCAGGCAACGCGGGCAGCGGGGCGCAGGCTGGAGGCAACCAGAACCCTCCCGCAGCGGCGGGCCGGGGCAGCGGGGGAGCTCGCCGGGTGCCCGCTGGGTTTGGGAAGGCAGCGGGATGCCGAGGCGGCTCCCGGTCGGGCCGGGGAGCTCCCGCCGCCGCCGCCGCCAGGTGAGCCTGGGCACGGTTCGGCCGGGCGGACCTGGGGTACCGAGGAGCGCTTCGCAGGGACACCTGTCCACAGCCGCCGTGCTTCCAAACTTCTCCCAGAGTTGCAGCCAGCCCGCTTCCCTACCGGCTTTGCAAGGGTCGCGGTACTCCATCAGCTCCTCCGCCGTCTCCGGTTCCCCCAGCGCTAAGGAGGCTCCGGGCGCGCCCGTCCCCGCGGCCGGCAGCAGGAGCAGGGAGAGCAGCAGGCGGCGGAGCGGGGCGGCC
>VZTE01005383.1:1135792-1189871 GCA_013397775.1 Eulacestoma nigropectus | reverse complement strand
GGCGCCGCCGCTGCCACTCACGGCGCCGCCAGCCAATCACGGTCGCGCCCGCGCCTCGGCCCCGCCCCTCGCCCCGCCCCGCCCGGCCCGCGGGGGAGTCGGGGCGCAGCCGGTCCCTCCCGCCGCACTGGGGAGCAAGGGCCCCAACCGCAGTGATAAAATACGTTAAAAAGGTAGAAATTATTAATATTACTATTCGTTACTACTGCTATTAGTGTTATTTTCCCTCAGTCGGAACTTCAGGGGCAGCCAAAGACAATTACCTGATCCGCCGCTGGGAGAAACAACGTTTCACATCGCAGCCTTAAAACCCGTGCGTAAGTGGAGTTGTTAGACCATGGATGGAGAACGATGGGGAAAAAATCACTCCAAACTAAAGAATGGGAGAAATTAAGAAAGCTGGGACTAAACAGCAAGTTGTGACTTTATCCCTCTCACCTGCTTTTTACAGTAGTTTTCAGGTGCAACTGGGCTGTTTTACTGGAAATTTGGGCTTTGGGATGATCCATATACAGCAAGGCCTGGGAAATCAGGCACATGGATCCCATGCAAGATGCTCATTTGCATCAAAATCTACACCTTGGTATCTGATCTAGTGGATCATGGCTGTCTGAGCCTGTACAACACCTTGGACATCTCTAACAGCAGAGCATGGGATAACACACTGGAAAGCATCATACTTTTAGGGCTGCTGGCTTGTGATGGAGGTAGTTCACACAGGCACAATGACTCTGCTGTTTGCGTAGTGACAGGGAAAGGGCAGATGCCCAAAGCCCAGCCACCTCACTGGGTGCTGAATTGTCCTAAGATGAATCTCACAAAGGCCAGCCAGGTGCTTCTGTATGAATTCAATACTGCCTAGCACAGCCTCTGGTCTGACAAGATGTTAGTGTGAGGCTGGAGCAGTCCTATTTATGGGTTGATCACCTGTGCTCACACTGCTCAGCAGATGTAACATTAGGCTGAGAGGGTACAGATGCCATCCCGGTGAGCAGAGGAGAGCTGACAATGGTACAAGCCCAGTGCGGGGTTCTTGGGGTGAATGTGCATACCACAATCTCCCTGTGCCAAAACTGCTCCTTCAACTGTGTACTTCCAAGCTCCCACAGCAGGATCTTCAAGCAGCATTTCCCAATGCAGCATGGGCTCCGTGCCCTCCCTTCACTCAGACAGATAATCATTTGCCATCCATAAATTTGTCCCTTCTCTTCCAGCCTACAGCAATGACTGAAAACTCAGCATAAAAGGGCACAACATGATTCAGGCATTTCCTCAGCAGTGATGCAGTCTACTGCAAACTGTTTCTGACTGTTGCCCCTGCCTCATTTAATATTTAAAATCCTCTTCAAAGCTGCACAGAAGCCAAAAAGGCTGCATCAAACTCTGACATGAAGACGATGGTGAAAAGCTCTGCTAATCAAACACACTGGAGTTTCTTACAGCTGGTGTTCAATGAACCAAGGAAGATTTAGCTTTCAGGCAAGCTTTCTAGCAGTAAAACGAGGAAGTCCTAGAGCAGATTGCCATGAAGAACCAGGGAGTTTCCATCACTGTAGATTTTTGAAGAGGAGTGTAGACAAACAGCCATCAGACTAAACTTTGTAAGGTAATGACATCCATCTCCTGAGTTTTATACTGCTCATTTACACACTAACTACTTTTACTTTTTCTTTATTAGGTTGCTACTTTCTTTGACTTTGTCAGATGAAGAGCAGTCTAAGGGTTATTTTAAAATGAAAAGCTGATCACCTCTCTGTGTTTTAGAACTCCCAGCTTTTATGGGACGAGCACTAGCTGCTCTTTTCTCTCTGCAAAGAAGGTCCTGGCAATATTATTTTCTGAGGGTATGGGAAGCTGGAAAATAAAAGCTTCAACCTTTGTAAGGGTGGTCAACAGCTTCCCTGATCAGCATCAGGAATCCTTGTCATCCCTGTGGAAATATGGGCTGTCACCCTCTAAGAACAGTCTTTTGACCACATGGAAACTGCTTGTTAACCTCTTTCAGCATGACAGTTTACACTGGGGAGCCCAACCTCTTCTGCACACAGAACCTCTATTATAGACATGGATGGACACAGAAGAGGACATCCTACAGCTTTGTAGGAGGAAGAGAGTAAATAAAAATGTGGATCCTTAATTGTGCAATTAGAGTGAGTCTGTGAGGGAGTTCAGAGGAGTCTATTACTATTATCCACACACAAAAAATAATGTTGCCCTACTACTGGGAACTCTGGAGGTCTCTAACATGAGAACTGCTCAAACCTTCTAGAAATAGTTCTCAGTAACAATCATGGCACTTTGCAACTGGCAGCCAAAGCAGTGTACCCAGAGCAGTGACTGCTACCTGGGGTTTAGATCAGCTCATGTCATCTTGATTGGGAGGGCCACATCAGTGCAATTTAAGGAACACAGAAAGCCCTGTGAATTTTCATCTGAGCTGGTAAAACAGTCAGTGAAGTCTCACATCAGCAGTGCAACTTGTGACACCAACAGTTAATTATCTGGAAAGAAAACAATGCATATCTGTTGCTGTCAAAGGCAGTCTTTTCCTTTGCAGAACCCTCTCCTGCCCAACACATGCAGACAAAACCCACTGTCCTTTCAAGCCTCGCTGAGCAAGAATGCACACAGCTCTTCCTGAATAGCATCTATGAGCAAAGCTATGTGAGCTACTTAGTGCTGAGGGAATATCCCTGCACACAATATGTCCCGAGGCCAAAACACACACAAAGTTTGTTAGGTCTTCCACAAGACCTGCTTTTTTCCTCTTGCCAACACTTGGGGTCCACCAAATCTTCTAACAAAGTGACTGAGGCACCACTCCCTTGGAGCCTGTCCCACTGCTGATTCCACAGCTGCCGCCAAGTTTACAAAAAACCAAACACACCAAGGTATTTGCATCACCAATACGAGGGCAGATGGAGTCCTGGAGAGATGGGGCATGACCCTCTGAACTCAGAGCATTCTCTTTCTTCTTCCCTCTGCATTTCCAGTACCCCTAACTTCTCCTTAAACTTCTTTCATTGCTTCTTTTTGTGGTAGGAAAGAACCCCTGCTGCAGGTGTAGCCCAATGAGCTGCATCACTGCCTACAGGCACCATGGGGCCCTCTGCAGAACCATCACTCTCCTTCTGCTTCATCCCCTTCTAGCAGAGGCTCATTTAGTACCATTACAGGCTTCCCACCCTGACAAAGCCAAGTCACTTCCCCATCTCCTTTTTTTCTCTGGTTTTATCTAGCAGTCTATTACTCTCGACTCCCTTATCACTCACAGAGTTGACCACTCTTGGGACATCCCTTCTTTCCTGACCAGTCCTGGAAAAAATCCAGGTGATAAAGTAAGTATCAACCCCTGCTCTCTCTTTCTTCCATCACCCATTTTAGTTTCTTGCACAGTAGATTGGGGATGGGTAATTTTGTATCAAGTTTATTGCATTACCACCAAGGAAGTACCTCCCATAAGGTTAAATGAAAAAGGAATCTACCTAAAAGGAATCTTTTTAAGATGTTGACACATACGTGCTTAAATGTGTCCCAGGGGTTCTGAAGTCCACTGTACAAAGCTCACTGCAGTCACAGGCACATTCACCTGTGCATTAACAACTCAATGTATAATTAACAACAGCCTTGTCATAACAGGCAGTGACACTTAGAAAAACTAGAAGTAAGCCATGGTTGGAAAATTCCTTTTTGTTCACCTAAGTAGCAGCAGGCAGGATTTTAAGTCATCCCACATAAAAAAGCACCAAACAGTTTTCCCATCAATAATGCAATCCTTGAACTACGTGAGAAAAACCAAGATACTTCTAGGGTAATTTTGAGTTGCATAGGGACAAGCTGTGGGAGGCATGGAAAGAAATCTGTCTTATCTGGAAGCATGACTTTTGGCTTGACCACTGGTTCCCAAACTAAGTCATGTCAAACTGATGTTTCATTACTTCACTTAAAATCCATTTTCAGGGTTCACACAGGAGTCAGTTGTGCTTGGAAAGCATTGAGCAAAGCTGGTGGTTTTGGTGATCTCTGCTGCAAGGTTAAGAAGAAGGGCATGGGAACTATCTTTGGAAAAGCATCTGCCATTCAAAATTTGAAGAGCTGAATCCACTGGCTTTTCCGAAGTACTTTTTGCCATAGGAAAAGTTGTCTTTCTCTTTTTTCCTTCTCTTTATGCAGAGGAATAAATCTGGGAAAAGTATAAACATTTCTCCAATCCTCTGTTATGAGATGAAGACTGGATAGTTGCATTTCCCTGTTCACAGGAAGGCATCCTTTACAGAGGCTGGAACATATGCTACCTGAGTGAAGGCTGTTTGACAAGTGGGTAGAATTTAATGAATCTCTCAGAAAAACAGAGACATTGCTCCATCAAAAATTGCCTTAGAGAATTTTCCCAATTACAGCTTCTGCACAGGATTTCTGTACAGAAATTTAACTACAGTAACCTCTTCATCCAAACCACACACAGAGAACATGCAGGTATTTCCTCTTCTTAGGTAAGCAACACTTTAAAATAGGTGGAGCTTACAAGTCAGTCTTTAGATCACTAAAACCAGGAACAGTGATTTCCTTTTTCATTATTTATTTTGCTATACATATCATTAAAAATTATGGTAATTTCAGCTTCAAAGGTGGGTGTTCGATCCCTTTCTGGTAGTGAGATAATCAGAAAAAAATTCTCAACAAAAATCAACTTTCAGCTTGCCAATTAAAATTACTAAAAATTATTCTGCAGAATCCAAATGCAGAACTCAAGTAACCTAGTGGTATTTCTTCAAAATTTTATTATACAGGTCTCCAATTCTTGCAAGTAAATGGGTGCCTGACTCTGTAAAACTGTCACATCTTTTTAAAGTAAACAGTAGGTAATATTCACTATTCACCTGCTAATGTCTGGCCAGACATTATAAGAAAATGAAAAAATTTCCACCCCATTCTTGCAGTTACTCCTGTGTAGCAGAGCAAGAAAAGCTTCACACTAAGTTAATTAGATAACCCATCTTTCTCAGCCCAATAAAGTGATAAGACAACTGATTCGGAATGAAGAAACAGCATAAAAGGAAATCTAAAGGAGAATTACATGTCTA
The DNA here is from genome assembly GCA_013397775.1 of Eulacestoma nigropectus. Classification (NCBI taxonomy): domain Eukaryota; kingdom Metazoa; phylum Chordata; class Aves; order Passeriformes; genus Eulacestoma; species Eulacestoma nigropectus. The sequence continues at coordinate 1,184,787 of VZTE01005383.1, read as the reverse complement.
GTAGCACAGAAAACCACTGTGCCTTGCTTAGTGTTTTAAGTCTGAAATTCCTGATACAAACCTTTGGAAAATGAGAATAAGCAGCCACAAAAGCTTCCTTGAATTCAGTCTCGCATGATATTCTCAGCTCTGTTTGGAAGCTTCTCAGAAGGATTTACTACAGCTCTCAAAACATTTCAGAAACCAAATAAAAGCTTGTGACACACAGGGTTCAGAAAAAAAAATATTCACTGTACGGTGTCTAACTGTAGCATGTTTTTCTAGGTCGGGCAGCTTGTTACACAGAACTGCTGGAGACTGGCCTTTCTCACCCAGATCCAGCGTTTCGTTTATAGGACTTAGGTCTAGGCTTTGGTGAACTGGAATCTATCCAGGTAACCAGTGCATCACATGGGTAAGCATGCCTCACAATATTAGGAGAACCCTAAAATAACAGTTCTGTAAAATTAGGTATTTTGCTAATTGTACATAAAACAAATGCATGTGTTTTCTGGAATGCTGTAGTCACCCAATGCCAGCTGAAGGATAAGCATGAGCTTGTGTAAGTATGTTCTGGAATGCTCCAGGCCCGTGCTCCTGAAGATGTATCTAGAATGGAAGGAAAGTTCAAATGGTGTTGGTTTTCATAACAAAACAAGCCTCAGCATGGTAGAACCTCCAGAGATATTTGACTAATTGTTCTGTAGTGTATTAAGAGCTGGTGAGAAAATCAATATATCAATAAGCCAAAAATGCTGGTACCAGGCAGTATCGCCCCCTTGTTCCCGGCAGATGAGTTCTTGGTTTTTTGCAAAAGCCTTGGACTGTGGCAAATAGACTGATGAAAATAAAAACGCTGTAACTGGTGCAGGGCTGCAGGAAATGACATTGTTAACAGCGTATCTGCTTCAAGGTCTGCCTTTGAAATAGGTTAGTCCACCAGATAAAAAAGCAGTTTTCTTATCCTTTTCCCAAATGAATTTCTGCCCTTTAAAGTGATTCTCTCCAAGAACTGCTTGAATTTTCTGAACTACACAAAGCCTTCCAGATTCATGGGTCCTCCCATCATCTTTACAGTTTCCCCGCACAAGCCAAAACCCCAGAATTGGAGGAAAAATTTCAGAACTACTGAATGAAAGTAAATACTCTAAGAGTCCCTTTCCTGACCTGAAAAAGCACTCCTGGATAAAAGCACACTGCTTGTAGAATGCACATGCAGATGCCTCCTCTGCAAGTTTTGAGAATTTTCTCACTGAAGCCATTTAGCAGAATGAAAATATTCCCTTAGCAGGCTTTGGAAAACAAATGGCACCAAAACTTTTCTTTTTTTTTAATGAGATATGATGCTCCTGAAGAATGCAAGCCATAAACACTCTGCTCCAACACTTTCAGATGTGGCTTTATTCCAACGTAAGTCCAGCAACACCCAGAGGCTTTTGTGACTTCAGGGCTAACCCTGGTATGAGATGTCATTTTAGATGGCAGCAGTGCTAACAGCTATTGCAGGGCTGCTCTGCCACAGTGCATTAACCTGGAAAAGATCCAAGGGATCCAAAACTGGAATTCTTCAATCTACAGTTCCAACAGACTTGAAATGAACCACAAGCTGCACAGTCAAGAATTCATTCAAGATAACAGGAGCCCTAAATTCCAGCTCCAACTATTCAGTTTACTTGTCACAGACTGGAGGGGAGACCTGTCTTTTCCTAAGCTGATGCTTTCTGGACACATTCCAGTGGGGAAATTCCTGAAGCACTCACAATTACAGAATTTTGCTGTCTTCAGTGAAGCTGTATATATATATTTCATTGGGCAAATTTGGCTAGATGCTGGTGATGTTGAAGCTAGAGCAAAATGTAACTTTCTCATTTGTGTTAGCTCTGCAGTAATGATAGTGATAAGAACGTGCTATCACATGCTATGCCCTTTACACACTTTGGAATGTAATTCTGGAGAGGAATTAATAGACATTGTGGCTTCAAAACATTCAGACAACAAAAAGAGCATAATGTAGTTATTTGCAGTCTTCATTCCCTCCAATCCAGCATTCACCACTTTTCATATATGAATTACAAGAGGTACTTTCTATGTACACTCTGCCTCAACTGAAAATATTTACAGTTGTATTTATCTAAAACATTTGGTCAAGACTGGCTATTGCTTATGCAACTATTTACCCAAATCCCTGGCCCCTGTACCAGAAGCGGGAATAGAAGCACTGAGCAACCAACTGAAGAGTTATCAAAAAGCCTGAATTCAAGAACCAGAAACTCTTAAGAAACAACCATGGTAAGAGGAGTGTTGTCTGTAAGATCTTTATTTCTTCCATAAAAGAGGAAGGACTACATCATCTAAGCAGAGAGCTTCCAATTTCTATTAAGCAAGATGGTTCAAGCTATACCCACATTTTTGGGGAGGAGGGCAAGGAGGGGGAAGGGGGGCAAACAGCCTTGCCCCAAACAGCAACCATTAAGACAAGCTGTTGAAAACTGGTCACATTTTGCACTCCTTCAGAAACCAAAAGGGGGAAAACAAAGCAAACTCCCAACTTACGTGCTAGGGTGGCTGTATAAAAATGTCAATTATTTAAACACAGTACTTCTCCGGAGGAACTTGCTTGCAGAAACAAAAGCAATGCCTGTGCAGTAAGTATCTTTTCAATGTCACTTTAGAAGATATACAATCCTATCTGGATATGCAAAAGCCAGTAATGCCAGAGGATAGAAAAAGCAAGTAGGCAGCCCACCATCCTGTGGCATTAAAAAGCAATTAAATGAAATTCACAGGTTTAGTGAAGTTTCTGATAGACTAATCACATAGCAGTGCTCTAAATAGAGAAGCAGACCCATTATCAAAACATTCCCTTTAAAAAAACTTTTATCTTGGCAGAGTACTTAATGTATTTATTGTGTGGAGATAATGGCTTCTCACTTCAGATTTAGAAGAATATGGATGAAAAGAGGGCTTCCCACAGCTGTATGCAGTAGCAAGTACTAGTACAAAATCCATTCTTTGCTTTAAATCTCCATGTTTTGGAACAAAGATGAACTAACTGTTGACCCAGTTTATAAGCTCATATTAAAATCAGCCTGTACTTCAAAACTTAAAAAAAATATATTCTGTTTAGCCGCAGAGTGTTCACCTACAGATACCAATGATTCACTTGAAGCAAAACTTAATTATTTTCTGACAGATTGATTAAAATTGGCCAGGGAAATCAGAGCTGAAAGCTCAAATACTTTTCAGAAGCCATACGCAGCAGGATGCACTGCTTCCCACTATTACCCACCTGTACAGTTCACCCAAGCTCCAACACAACCCTGCCAGAATACAGATGTTTCTCATTGTGGCTACTGCATTATCAGTACTTTTTATATAGAGACAGTACAGTGCTAATCAATACAGATACTTGGCTCATTTTTTAAATTCAGGAAGTTTCCTTCTCCACTGGCAGGTGCTCTATTTCGGACAGCCACACTGATGAAAACATCCTTACATGGCAGATGTTTAAAAAAAAACTCATGAAAAAATCAAGTCCAGTGGCTCTCACATCTGTCACAAACACATTCCGGATACTTCTAGCTAAATACAGTGCATAATTAACAGTCATCTTAGAAAGACTTAACCTTTATTTGCCCATTTATTTCAGTCCACACTTACCCCCACTTTTCCCAGTACACTGGCTGGATCACAAAACACTTCTCCACAGCCAAGAAGAATCTTTTTGGGTTGGTCATTCAGTTTGGAGTTGTATTGTACAATAGTTGTAAGCAAATTCTGAATTCAAAGCAGGGGGCTTTGATAGATGAAAACCACACTAATACTGTATACAGAAACTGGTGCTCAGCAGTATTGCCTTTTCAAACATTCTCAATTGCAAACTCATCTATTTTCACAATCAAAACGTTTTTGTCTGAAAAGTTTATTTTAGTTTTCTGAACACTCTAAAGCAACTGTGCTTTTGATGTTACACAAGTGTTCAGATAGGATTAACAAAAATTAAAATGTTCTAAATTACAAATTTAATTCCTGTAAGAGTTTGAGAAATAGAACAGAAAAGCATGACATACACACATTGTGAAGAAACCCCAACTCTTCATGCAATGGCAGGCAAGATGTAAAAAGCCACCCGAATTCACACATTTTTACACCGAATCATCAGAAAAAGTACTCTGTAGTAAATCTGTACATCCAAATACATTTGGGATCTACACCTAAGTTACATTATTTAATGTTATATACACTTATTACCCCTTGTATGATGCCTAAAGGAAAATTTTCATTCAACCCAACCCCCAAAAAATATGCAAGACTAACTTGGAAAAAAGGAGAATCACTTTAGACATTCAGTTAAAATGTTGGTTTTGTTTTAATCTAGACCTCAGAGTGTTTATTAAAAAACAAACAATCTTCTTCATTTAACATTTTGCTTTCTAACTGTACAGTAAATTGCATTGCAGAGAACACACCCCGTCCTTCAGACTGTATTTTCTTTGGATGGATTTAAGATGTAGCTGGATTATTACTTTAAAGATAAATAAAGGGAAGTTGGTCCAACTAGAACAATAGCTGATATATTACATGCATATGGGGGTTTTATATATTTTTAAATTATTTTTTAAACAAATGAATGTAGGGTAGTTGATATTGCAAATAAACCAAAAAGCACCTGGAGTTCAAAATACAAAACATACCTCCTATCCTCTCAATGGCAGTAAAAATCAGAAGAGTAATCTTTCCGGAACAGCATTTTTACATAATTTAGAAATGTTGAGTACCAGGAAGACTACTAATCAAGTAGTTTTAGCAGCCAAGTTTCCCTCTTTTTATTGAATGGAACAAATGCTTTAAACAAACCGTTTGTCCTCTTCACTGAAGAGAGCTAGTCTATTCATCTTTAATGAGCTACGTTTTTTGTTTTTTGATGTTGGTTTTTTTGGGGGGGAAAGATTAGCCACGTACTGTAGTAATGCCTACTGCATATAATCCAAGCATTTGCTGTGAACAGTTGGAGAAAGCAGTCAGTAAGAACCTAGGATCAATGAAATAGATGTTACTTTAAGCCATCCACAAAATGGAGACCCATACAGTGCCCAGTGTTAAAACCCAAATCTCTTCTCGCGCTTTTTGCTGTGCAAGTTCATCTCCAGGAAAACAGGAGCTGATCCATAGTTCCATTTTCTTATTTCCTTAGTCAATTTTCACATTAGTGTAGATTTTACGAACAAAGGCACTTGTTCCCATGTAACCAATAGCTCCTGAAAAATAAACCAAAAACATGGAATATGTTAGAGAGCTGATCATCAAAACAAGCCAGCGATATAAACCACACACACTTAAACAGAGAAAGTCACATAAAGCACATACTCTGCACACAGAAACTTCTCTACCTGCAATACTGGTTCTCAAACTCTAATTATCCATGCTCCCTCTGAACGGCTGGCAGCAACTTCCCCTGTCTAGCAATCTAAATCCATTAAGCCATCTTACCAAGAGGCCATGCTCACTTGGCCTTGATAAATATAGCAGCCCCCCTACTGCTGCCAATAACCAAGTCCATTTTTTCTGAGCAGAGGGTAAAAAACATACAATCACCCACTCTGCAGGGAAGGTGGATGGGAGGGCGGGTTTTTATTATAAGTTACATGCCTTCTGGATGAGTGTTTTATTGGCAGATGGCTTCCTCCCTCCCACAAGGCACAAACAATAATAGATCCCCATCCCAGGAGTCTTACACTCCAAGGAGGTCTGTAAAAAGACATTAACAAGTAGCAGTTAGTAGTTAAAGAAATTGCAACCTGTGGTTTTCAAATTAGTAAGAGTCATGAGCAAAGTATGAATTGTCACAGCAGTAATGAAAGAACAGATCACTGAGTTTTTGATAGGGGCAACAGTTTATGCTAAACCCAAAATACTGCAGTATTAAGGACATGCAGAAAAATTAAAGAGATGCACTAGACTAAGGGCTCTTCTCCGAAAAAGATTCAGCAACCTACCTGGCCAAACCCAGAACCTCAGGTTTGCCAGGCTCAGTAAATACTGTGGTCTTACAGTATCAGCAGGGAATGTGTTCATCTCTTCCAAGCAAAATGAGAGTAAGTCAATTTGGTTAATTGTCGTGTTTGAAGTGAAGTCGAAAACCAAGCAAGAATTAGAGACAACTGCTGACTGCCAACACAGTCATAAAATACAGGATGGATAGAGAAGTCAGGGTCTGCAAATCACTACAGAGAATTCCTAACATTAAATGCCTGGATGCTTGGTAAAGAACAGACTCTTAAGAGAAAAGATATTCTTCCTTCCTTGAATCAATAGAGAAAAGCCCAGAACAAAGCACGGCAGTGAACCAGGATGCACCAGAACTGCAGAAGACATGTTAAATATAAAAGTCTAACCAATGCTAGAAGTTTTATGCCAAACTTCCCAGCAAAAATATCAAGTGGTTGTTTTGCCTTTACATATTAAGGCCATATAGACCTGCAGCTGGCATTGCTGACTATGGAATTATTCAGATCCTGAAGAGTTCTTTAAATCCTGGAGACTGATGGGATAATTTATGAAGTCAGCCATTAAACTGTCACAAAGTTTTGATTTTTAGACTCTTAAAAGCCCAACGTTCACACTTAATCAAGAAATCTGCACAAGGCAAACCTGATAAATCATTCCAATGTTTTTGGAGTGGTAAAGAGCCTGTGGATTCAGCTTCTGTACAGCACAGCATTCCAAGTTGAATAAATATCATGGCAACTATTCCACTGGCCAGCAAACCAGGGATTTGCATTACTAACTTGGGCGAAGTAGAGTTCAATTAAAACAAGTACAGCACACACAAGATCAGGTTGCTGCTTGCAAGCAAGCTGAGGATGTAGCAGAAGGAAGGCCTGGCTGTTCAAGGAGAGACCAGTGCATCACTTGGACAGACCCAAGCATAGGCTGTGAAGAGGTGATGTGAGCTTGGCATCATACACAAGTACATGCAGATTCTTCTGCAGCTTGTCAAGAAATTCATCTTCTGTCTTATGAAGTAAACAAACGAAATAATGGCACTGAACTCCTGCTTTAAGACACACCAGGTTTTTCCTGTTAAAGCAAACACTGCCAACAGATCCAATGCCCAATTCAGTTGCTAAACTAAGATACATTCCAGAACTCGTTCTTTTGAGTTTCTCTAGTGATGTGATGCCAGGTATCACAGAGATGTGAGAGAATAAAGCATTAACTGTGTTTCACTTGGGATCTAGAGAATACATGAGATGGAAGTGAGGGGGAGGAGTAGAGAGTAGCAGTCACATGAGACCACAAGCTCTCAGCCCCATAAACAAATCATAACCTATTCTGAACCAGAGAGGAGCCTTATCCATGAAGGCCACTAATGGCCAATACCCAAAGCAGGGGTCAAGCCTCAAGGCTACTTCACAGGCATTGAATAAAACATGGGGCAGCGAGGCAGAAACCCTGGGCAATGAGGACTAAAGAATGTCCTCCTGATTCAAATGCAGGGCAGCTGGCTCATCTGAATTAAAAAAAACATAGTAAAAGGAAATATTTTATTTATTAAACACCTTACCAGATGATATTTATAACCTGGTTATGTCCTATATAGGTTTAGCAGAAATAGACTGCAAGCATATCTCAGCAGAACAGCAAGCTTTTAAATAAAGAAAAAAATCCAAATACTGAGGAAGAGCAACCACAAAGCAAAAAGAGATTAATTCCCATCTATTACTTCAAACCAATTACCAATTACTACAGTTGTGACTATGTAAGCACCAATTTTTTTTAAAAGCTCTTTAAGTATACTTACAGTATTTATCTGAATGCTGAAATGTGCTATTGCAAGAGGCCTTTCTAAGTTATGTAGGTCCTAAGCCTTCCACTAAGTTGGGAAATGAGTCTTAACCTTTTCTGCCACTAAGAGGGAAACATGAGAAGCTCAAAAGGTTTGGAAATTCTCATGGGCTCCCTCCTACTGTCCAGTCCCAGACCTGAGATGCTCTCAGAAAGCAGCAAACTTTATGGATCAAAGCATCCCACTACATGTGGGATTGAGTTCATTAGGCATTGTCAAGAGCATTAAACCCAGAGCTGGATGATCTATGCCTACAGAGAGTTTCCCTGTGGCTGCTTTGGGCCCTAACAAGTTCATCGCACATCCAACTGTGATACCCAACACGCCCACTGGTGTGAGCCTCCAAAGAACAGCTCCACACACTTTTCACAGAACTGCAGTCAGTAGCACACACACTGCACAAGTCTTCAACACAAATGTCTTTGTAAGACCTCAATAGCTGCAAGTTCCCTACTCAAATGCTTTTTGACAGGGGATTTTTTTTGCCACTCCACATGTTGAAAATGGGACTTCTCGGTAAAAAGGAACCTCACAGTTTCTCTTCCAACACATTTAAAAAGACAAAAGGAAATCTCAAAAGAGCTGTGGAAGTAAAGTTTAGTGTGCTGAAGTATTTTCTGGTTTTGAAAAATTTGCATTTTACTCTAATGTTCCATCAAATAGTGTCCCACCGTGAGAAGAAAGCATTTGACAGTCTTCTTTTTTCATGTTTTAAAACACATTTTAATTACAGAAACTGGTGGACAAGCTTGGCTTCTATATCATAGACGTTTTAATCAATACTGGCCTGAGCACTTTAGAAAGAAAACATTAGAGCTGAAAAGTATAAGCCTATTAAAGAAAAAAAATGGCTGCAAGACTACCAAAACAGCAGGGAAGTCTTGTAATGTGCCAAGAACCTGATGAAGCGAGATTAAATTGTATGAGAGAAAAGGGGAATAGGTATTCAGCTATTAAGCGATGAATTCCCTCCCCTTTTTATAAAGCATTGTGGTATTACCCACCCTCTTGATATATCAAGAAATGTATACTTTACAGAAGTAAGTTCCTGTAAGACATCTCATATCTCAAATATAACTCTAAGAAACCTTCCCACTAGCTATAGGACTATTCATTCACTACTGAGAAGTATTAAATTAAGATCACTCACAAAAAACCCAACATAGAAAAGTGCAAAAGAATCAAGAAGCACTTTCTGAAGGTCATTAAGGAAATTATAAAAATAAAGTTAACACGTGAAAAAGTGTTTGGCTTTCTCAGATGACCCCCCTGAACTACATTGTTCTCTAAGCATCTGTCAAAAGAGCATCTTCAAAGGCAACGAAATCCAGCTGCATGCAGGAGCACCCTGCACTCTCCTCACCTGTGAATATTGCAATACTTACTTCTCAAATGTTATCTTCACGTTTTCCGTCCTCTGTTCTGCTCACCCTCATATATATATGCCACAAGATACAGGTGCTACTGTCATCAGTATTGTGCTATCACTGATGCCTCAATAGGTGCACCTAGCTCCTTGTCTTAGGCAACAGTTAAAAATTCTAAAGCAAAATGCTAGCATGGTCTCAACTTTATTTGGAATTTATTTTGCAGGATTTCTTGCCAAATACTGAGTCTCTCAAACTTGCACTGAAGGTGAAATTCTCTGCACAGTACATAAATGATCTTCCTACCAGAAGACACAATCCATAGGAATCTCCTATGTAACAGGAGATTCTGTATCTCTGTCTCTCTGTCTATCTACATATCTCCTATATAATAGGAACGAAGTATAAGCAGAAAACTCTTCGGATTCTTCTTAAAGATTGTTTGAGCAGATCTTGCAGACATACACATTCCACCACCAAAACCTAAAGTCAGAAATATGAGTCTGAAAAAATGTTAGTAATTGTCAAAATATCTGTAACTTACCACACATTATTCCCAAAGCTGTGCTAAATACTGCCATATAACCAAAGTAAAATGATGTTTGAAACAAGCCATACATCCTGAAAAAGAAAGATAGAAATTTATGCTAGGTATTTCCCCCATTTTTTATCAATAAAATTTATTTGGCAATATAGTAATCTGATATTCAAGCAAGAAAACTATCACTTACTTTGTCTTGAAAAAGTAGTAGTAAAAGGAGTACATGTAAACATAAATCGCAGTTGATGCCGCAGAAAGAAAGCTTGTCCATTGCCTAAAAGTAAACACGCATGTCCATCACACAACTAGCCAAAAGGCTTCCCAAGAAGATGCACAATGCACTTGGAAAAGATCCATCTAGACTGAAGAAACACTACTTTTCTACAAAAGTCTCACAATCTGGTTAAGTATGAAAATAATGCAACACTTACCACCTGTAGTCCTCTGCATTTAGCAGGAAATAAGTACAAACGATGGTCACACAAACTGTCACAATGCAGAGGATAACCAGAACCAGCATCATAAAGCCATAAACGTAGTAGATCTTGTAAGCCCAGAAGGAAGTAAAAATGAAATACCTGAAGAGAGTAAACAAAATATGCAGACGATATTGTAATTTAACTTAAAATTGTAATTTTTAATTAAACTGGGAAACAGCTGACGTACTCACATTTCAATAAAAATTGATCCAAAAGGGAGGATTCCACCTAGGCAAACAATAACAGCTGGTTCCATGAACCTGAAAGATATTAGGATTAGTTTAGGGATAATTGAAATATTTCATTTATAAACATATTAAGACCAGATAATTAATACAGCACAGAACATTGTTTAAAAGACATGCTAACAAGAACATTTCTGTCTCTTACCAGCAGATTAGAAAGATTCCCTCAAAAATGTCATGTGTATGGATAAAAGAAGAAGTTATTCTTGGGGAAAACGGAAACAGAATATGAGGCTCGTGCTTATCACCTAACAGGCATAAGGTTAGCCATCTAAGCAGCCTTAAGGCCACAGAAAGAATCTTTCTTGACAAAAAGGGCTTAAGCAATCATGCCCCATGACATCCACTAGCCGTGAATGAAGGCAGTGAAAACACATTGTAGCTGTTGATGGTGACAAATACAGCAAAAAGTGCAAGGAAAATTTCAGAGGATAACGGTTATATAAATAAGAACCAGTGTTCATTTTTAATGCTATACTGAGTCTTGAACATTTAGCTAAAAATGAATACTCAGCTACCTGTAGAAGACATTGTCACTAAAAGGTGACCTCTCTGTAGCACTTGCAATGATGCTGAATCCAGCTAGTAACCAGTGATTCAATCTGCAGCTTCTTGTATTATTTATAGGGAGACTTGTCAAAGTTGATGGCATGTTACTTCATCATTGTCAAGAGAACTGTCATGCTGATCCAGAAAAATCCATCAGATTCCCAAGATACAGGTTACAATATAAATTAAATTTTGACATCTGAGCTGCACAACCCACTACTAACAAGAGACTAAGTGTGCTGCATATTTTGGACATTACAGGCTTGTATGTTTCAGTGCCTCTTTCACTTTGTCTGTTCCATTCCTCTGAACAGAGAAAGCAAGAAAAATCTATTAAAAAATCCTCTGAGGATATTTTAATTTCCATAGCTTGCTGCTGCCACCTCAGAATTAAATTAATAGGAAAAAGTGATTGCATTCGTAATTTTCCAAAAACCTAAGTATAATTTTTGAGACTAGGCACCCCTGTACATTCACTTCAAAAATTATAAAGGCTTCTTCACAATTCAGACTACATACCTGTAATATTTTAGGCTCTGTGCCATCAACAAAAGCACAGAATTGGGAACAGCACTGCAAGCTTCTTCCCACCATAACCCTGCAAATGTGTCTCAGCTTGTGTATGGAGACCATTAATCAGAACAGTTCTGCCTCCAAGGCACACTCAATCCTAAACCTGTAAGAGGCATTAACTGAAGAGGGGAGGTTTTAGTGTCAATATACCTACACAAGAACTGAGTTGGCACCCTTTACATACGGACTAAAGAGCATTTCAGGCAAAATGCGAATCTGTGATCCAAGAGTGTAAAATCTGCTACAACTATTAACCATGGTGTTTTAATTCAAAAGAAAAATCATATTAAGAAAATTTCAGTTGAGCAGTTCTTCTAGGCACAACTCAATTTCAATTAAAAGGAGTTACTCCATTAAAACTGAACACCAGAAAAGCCATTTTAAATGTACTGAAGTGAACATTTCTAGTTCACATTTATGCTCATCTTTACCATTTCTTCTCTGGTATAGGACGAGGCACTGCATTGACACGACATGGAAAATTAGGCTGTCCTGACAGATTTCGGCCAAGAATCGTCCCAACGAGGTTCAATGGAAGGATGACAAAGAAACAAATACAGCACACTGCCACCTGCAAGCAAAAAATTAAGAGCTGTAATTAAAAAAACACCAGGTTTAAGACAACAATACAATATAACCAACCAGTATTAGTCCTTCGTAGTTATTGCTGTAGAATCATACTCCTACTTATGAAGCACTAGTCAAATATATTTTATCAAATGGAAGCATTTTTTTTCCCTGAGAAACTTTCTAATAAACATTATTAAGTATATTTTCATGCATCAGTTGAGAGAACAGAACCATTACAGGTTGCTTTACTGTTTCCATCTAATCATTATACTCAATACATTGCACAAGCAATAAAAGGAAATCTTCACGGTACTTCATAACAGGAAGTGTTGTCAGCATCTTTTACAGTTTTGCAGAGTGCTATATTAACATCTAGCAGTTAGGTAGTTGCACACAAAATTACAACTGTTGGGTGCAAAAATTTTAATCCAATCAAAAAAACAAAAACAAAACAAAACCAAAACCAAAAAACCCTCCAAACAAACAAAAAAACACCCCAAACCAAACCAAACAACAACAAAAAAACAAACCCAACAAAAAAACCCAAACAAAACCCAACCCAACCAACCAACCAATCAACCCAATAAGAATCACAAAACCATGTCAGAATGCTACCAATTTTGATTCAATTTTGGGTTCAATTTTTTCCACTATGCACCAACCAGGAAATTAAGAACATAGACTGACAAAGAAACCAGTGACCACTGGTATGCAAAGATACACAATTTAGAAGCACAATGACCCTACTTACATATAGAAATCAAGTTTATGCACAATGCAGGAAAGGTCAAGCCAATGTTCCAGATATTTCCAATGGAACAGCCTCTCTAAAAATCTACCATGAATCTTTTTTTGCCACTATACTTATGTAGCTCCATTTTTTCTATTCCTTAAAAGCAACATAATTTATCTTCCAAAATAGGAAAATTTCAAGTGTTAAGCAAGACATTCTCTACTTGTAACTCTTTAGCACAAAACGAATTCGTGTTGGACAGCTCGGTAACTTTTTGATATTGATAACTAAAGACAGAGCAGTTGCCCATAATGCAATCACCACAGTTCTGAATACTGACCCTATGACCTTTTCTATGCAAACATATGAAAATACTGCCTTTTAATGGCTTTGTTGCCTGAGGCTTTGTGTACACCCTGGTGCCTCCTGAGCAAAGGAGCTACGTTTGTCTTCACTCCAGCAGAATGCAAAGTCCATGGCAACAGATTAATGCAAAACAACAGGGAGAGGAACAGGTCTAAAAGCACACACTGACTTGCTTAAGAAGCAGTTACTCTAAGGATGAATAAAAGCTCCTCATGTATGTTGTATCTAAGAAATCTACATCAAGCAGCTGAAAAGAACGTTATTAGCTCAATACAAGCTTAGCCTTAGGTGAATCACACAAATTTAAGACAACATTTGACTAAAGTCAGTGGGTTATTCTTCTATTACTGGCTAGCTTAGGTCAGATGTGAAGGGAAAACATTGCCTGGGGTTGGATGGAGCAAGCCTTCATGCTTCACAGGAGGGGTACACCAAACTGGCGGGTCAACAAGCAGAAGCACTTTCCAGACTGCTCTGTATATCTTTGAGAAGAGGTTATTAAACAATTACTTCTTGAGCCACTAAAATATGAAGCTTCAGTGGTAAATAAGGAGATGCTAAGTTGTACTTATACTTGCAGTATAAGTAATATAATAACAATAAAGCAGTTTTTACATAATTAATTTACTATCTCCCATTTATCTTCTTCCATTACTCAAAAAACACAGGTAAGCAAGCACAATGTTTTAAGTAGCACACTGAGGCTGCCTAAGAACAAATTTCAGGAGAAGTGTACAACGCGCTCAATGGACACAGGTTCTGCTTTTGAAAACTGCTCAGTCTAAATGAATGAGCAGATGAGAATTTTCAGAGAAAAAAGTCAAAAAGTATTAGAAACATCAAAAAACATCATCTTGAGTGCTACATTTATTAAAATCCTCACCAAGAAGTCCCAGCTTGTTTGAGGTGTGGCAGGTAGAAGAGATGTTCAAGAATTAAGGCTTGGATAGGATCCAAAGAATTTCTGAGCTGAACATATTGAAACCATTTCCGTTTTCAAGAGGAGTGTGCTCTGCTTCCTGCAGCAAGGCCATCCGGATATGACAGGTGGTCCATGGTGCTCTGTAGTGTTGTTCTGGCAGGTAGGGTTCACACCTGGCTAAGGCAGAAAGCTCAGACCCAGGCAGCGTGAAAGGGCATCTGTACTGCTCACACAGCCACAACTGTCTTTCACAGTGCAGGTTTTAAGATGACTGTAGCTTAAATTCTTGATCTTGGAAATTTCCCCTGACTGGTGACAGTGGCAGAAAGAGAATCCACTGCTCTACTGCATAAAGAAACTGTCCAGGAACAGCCTTGGGCTCTAAGCTCACCTGGAACAACACTTAGCATCTTGTATTTGTCCATCTTGTAAAATGTGTCTATTTTACAGAATCCACACAGAAAGAATATAACCTTGGACAAGGAAGCAGCAAGCAAGGAACAACTAGGCCTAATTACTGATTAGCTGGTAAACTCCTGGATGAAAAAAGGCTGTCAGTAGCATTTCATTCTAGTGACACCCTCTGCAGAGCTGAATGGCTTCAAATAGAGTGGGCAAGGAGAAGGCCCAACTTGATCCAGCAGGGCTTGGCTGTTGTGTTATCCAGGAAACTGACTCAGCAGTAGTTTTGAAATCTAAAATGTTCATCTGCATAAAACAAGCTGAGATAGACCAAGGGTCCTTGAACAATGACAGTAAGTACAGTCAAGCTGTCCCAGTACACCTATAATTGGTATCCGTCAGAAAATCTGAGTGCTTGTGGTTTCATTACCAGATCACAGCATGACTGATAATGGTGTAACACCTTACATTCTGTTATTCATTCAGCTAAAAAATGAACTAATTTCAAACAGAACAGCCAGCATCTTCAGTGATACCTAGTAGCAGCATTAGATAAAGTCAGCATTTTGTTAAACAGTGAAATGCCACCTGTCTTAATGCTATGCTGTGTTCTGAGGACACCTGAAAGTGAAGTACATTTTTTTCCTTTTATCCTGGAGCTATTTCAGGAGTCTAAAAATTATCTGAGGTAATTCTGGAGTGCAAAAGAGACACAATTAAGCAAACAAGGATGAACCATAGCACAGGCTCAGGAATGCCTCCTACTTCCACCTGGCCCTGGTAAGTTGTCCAAAATGAAGATGTAAATGTTCTTTCTACTGAGGTAAGACCACCCTGGTGACAGCAACCTGCTGGTCTTAGTACCTTGACCAACAAAACCCGTACTGGTTGCACACACCACGTTGAACTCAGCAGCATCTTCTTTCTTGCTTTCCACTCATTGCCTGACTCACAGGTAGTCTACCTGCTCAGATTGATGACTGGTAAAACAACTTTCTTCAGTCTTGGCAATAATAAGCCTTGTCTGGATGCAAGAGATGACTGGAGATAGCAGGTGTTTTTCAGGCACATTCCTCTTAATTTCAGGTCTGAGGTGAAGACAGTGCCCCTCCTTTCACACTAAACAGGTAGTGCCCGTAGCCACAGATGGCAAGGACAGCAGTGATGCAGCCTAGGCAATATCCAAACCTACAGAGTCTAAATCCTAACTGAAGCAAACACAAGGTACTGGTGTAACAAGTTGTCTTAAAGATGAAGTTACAGGATTTCTGCCTAAAAGGTTTCCAAGAGTAAGAACACAATGGGAAAAGAAGTTCAGGCACTTAAAGGCCTCCACTTCACCATCACAAATGGAAAGGAGAAATGAAGACAAGATCAACACACGTACCTGCTCTACCCTCCTGCAAAAGTCACTGATAACATACTAAAAAAATCAGACCCCAATAACAGTAGTTGTGTGACCAGCAGAGATAAGAAAGCTATGTCTTTATGAGCATTTTAAGAGAGTTATTACTGTAACATCAGCCATGAGAAATTCAGAGAACTGTTTTAACTACTACTTCATAAAACACAAATTATGCAAAAAGGGAAATACATTACATCTTCAAACCTGTTTTTTCATCAAGAAACAAGCACAGGTTCTCTATAATCCATATTACTCAAGACAAATTACCTGAGTTTTTGTACCAACCCAGTACATTAAAAAACACTTCTTTTATTTTGACTGTCATAATTTTGTTGTACAAAATACCTTACTTAATACACTAGCAGATGATTTAGTTTGCAGGTTTTAGTTGCCATAGAAGAGATTGTCAACCTCACCAAGCCTGCATTCTTTCTAACTCCTTTTTGTTTTGTTTTGATGGGGAAAGAATATTCTACTGCCCTTAACTGAATGTGCAGAATTCAGTTTTCCATATTTGACAGGAAACATTGTCAAGAGGGATATAATTTATTTCCTAGTGCCATGTGTTTCATATTTTCTGACAACTGTAGATTAAACTTCATTCAAAGGTGATAATTAAAATTTTTATGAGCATATCTAATATTAAACAGCTACTGGCAGGCTATGGTGCCATGACTGCTTAATGCAGAGAGAAGAAAAGCAATAAAAATTAACTGTCAAAGCAGCAGCTTAATCTTCCCTGTCAGCTACCAAAATGCACTCTCAGTCATGAGACTCCCTCCCATACAGAGGTTACTAAATTTGTATAATGCAACCGTTTTCTGCACATCATCCAAACATTACAAGAAAAAGAATAGCACAAAAGGCTTCAAAATAAAGTGTTACTAGTTTTATTACAACTAAGTTGTTAATCTAGAGTGTTGCTTTAGGAAATAAATTGAACTATCAAAAGCATGGGCAGAAGAATTAAGCTGTGTCTATTTTTAGCAAAACTAAGGGGTTTGACCAAGGGTTGCATAGTCACTTTCAAACAATCTGAGGAAGCACCCTGCTGAATGTATGTAACAGGATTTTTTTCTATTTTTAGCCAGGTGCATTTCCTTATCTGGCTCAAGGCATGAAAATCTTTGGCACTACTAGGTCCTCTTTTTTTCAGTGGCAGTCAATACTCAAACCGACTCAAAGCTGTCAGGGAAAGCTGCAGCTTGGATTAAGCTATCTGTTGGAGGAAACACTTTTTTCTTTTCAAAACAAGGTACAAAAGATGCAAACACTAGGGTCTCAATCCCAAGAGAAATACAGTGTGCTTAACCTTATTTAATTAAATCATTAAAAATGCACACTGGAAACGTTAGCCACAAAGGAACCTACTGTTCGAACAAAACAGAAATGATAAATCTTAAAACAGTTAATAGAAGCTGCACAGATTCTACAGTCAGAATATTACATTAGTCATAGTAGTCTTAATGGAAATGTTTAAATTATGCATCATTCACAGAACAACGTAAGCAGCCACAACTTATGAAATGCCAGAATTAAAATGGTCCCTTCAAATTCAATCATGCTGTACTCCATAGAAATTCTGCAATACTCAGTATTTCTGCACAGAACTAGTACCATACTGCTCACACATATTATGGAGAAGTCACTTCAAGTACCATTATTTAAAATTCTTAAATCTTCCACGCTCCACTTTTTATGTATAATTCAAACGCAAAAAAATATAAATATGATTGGTAAATACACCAAAAAGACTGAAAAACATCAACAGAAAGTAAGTCGAGTATAACAACTTCAGAACTCAATGTTCACCAGTAAGAGGACATAATCAACAAAATACACCAAGAAATCAAATTTGGACTCCAAAGGAATGAATAATTGAACAGTATCCACTGCATTTCTACAAAGGTGAAGGGATGAGTGAAAAAGGCAGAGATTTTGTATCTCCTTCATATGCTCCGGGAGTTAAAAGCTTTAATGCATCAAGTTTTAAAAAGCTCTCATATTTGAATAAAATCCGTCACATTCTTGATTTCATTCCGAAGGGAAGGGCAGCTGAAAGCTATCCCAAGGAAGAGATTAAGCCTTTGTTCATGCTCATGGTGTATTTCACTGCAGAAGGTTTGTCATTCCATAGGTAAGACAGCTTGCAAGTATACCTAAAAGGGCTAAGGGCAGAGTCCCAAGAGTGAAGACTGATTTCAGAAACAAGCTTTGCATCTTCCCAGGCCCTGCCACTCAAGCAGCTCCCAGACACCAGGAATGAGTTATACTAGGTGAATGAACTTTTGAAGTTCAAAACAGACTACAACAACAGTGAGATGCATGAAGGTCCTGAAGAGCCCAATCAATTTGAGGATTTCAAGACGAAGAGTGGAAGAGCAGACAGCAGGTAGATGAAAGATGCAGCAACTGGCTGTTAGCTCGCATGCCCTGGATTTGATTCTATCAGCTGCCCTTGCCTAAATTCCACATGAAAATCTCTCTGGAGGGAAGAATTAAGTCACAGAGACTACTTAGATACTTCACTGGGAAGTGGCAACGCAAAACTGGCAATGTACAGGATGACATATTTAAGAATAGTCTCTCAGCAACCTTTTAGCTAAGGGACTTTTTTCATCAACTCAGTTTCTGCTTTTTCCAGATTTACAGTAGTCAAGATGAAGGGGCAATACTTGCCAGCAATTTAAATCAAGGAGGGCGGTTTCAAGACATGTCAGGGTAAAGGAAGTTATTTCTGTGTTCTAGTACATTTAGGCGGCAGAGGTTTTATTTCCCCAAGAAATCAGCAGCTATTAGACGATTAAGTTTGCTATTAAGACGATTCTGGAAGCTTCTTTACACTGAAAACAGAGGTGGAAAGACACAAAGGGATCTCATCCATAAAGCCAGAGGGCTTCCTGGGGACTTCAACCTGAAGCATAACATGGTAATTGCAAACAATTTCCATTTCCTTCTACAAACCAGCTTGTTCATTTGAAGTCATTCGAGCGTTGCTCATTCTGATGAAGTTTCCGATTCATAACCTGCTTGCCTGCTAACTCAAGTTTTATTGCCACAGTCACAATGATTCAAACACTTTCATAAAACCTTGCAAACATTAAAACCACTGTGTATAGAGAGTCCTAACACCCTGATTACGTGAACCCTGAAGATTTATATAGCCATTTGCTTTTACATGCACCTGCCCGTGATCTCAAAATAAAAATCAGCTGAACAAATTTACAAGACAAACTTCAGCACAGGTGGAATCGCCTTCCCTCAGCATTCCTGGCCTACAAATGGGAATACAAGTGAGAAATGTGATACCATAACTGCTTGCTTAGCAGTAAAACAGAGCCTCTTTGCACATATCAAAGATCAATGCTGTAAACTTTTCTGACAGTATTGTATATAGCTGCTAGCATAGGAAAGAAAAAACAACACAATACTGCTTTGGGACACTGACCAACTAATACACACATATTCAGAGATAGAATTTTAGTCTAATTTCTTGAAGATGAAAACCAGAAAAAATAAGTGAAGAGTTTATAAACATGTTTAGCTTTATGTTACATTTAGTGGTTTTATAAAAATGAATTCAATGTAAAAAGTTGGTATTTAGGCACACTTTGAAAACACTGTTATTAAGGAGGTGACTAGAACCAGCAAAGTACATAGAACAGCTCCTCCATCAGTGAAAAATTCTTGCAAGTCTTTGTCTGAAACTGAGAATTGTCTCTCTTCTTGTTACCATTTATAATCTCTACCACATTCATTCATTAACAATGTGTTCTTTAGGAGTATTTTCAGTCACATACTGAATTCAATTATAACCAAAACAATACAAAATATAAGACAGAAACTTCTGATACTAAGCTTCATTTTGTGGTAATTTAAATTAAGAAGAAATCCAAGGCTACTTGAATATCTCTGAATTATTTGAACAACCTAACATATCACAAAAACTGATATGCAAAGAAGAAATCTATATAAAATGTTGAATTCCAAGATTTGCTACAGGTATTGTTGAAAAAAAAAAAACAAGACTTCCTGTGTTAAAATATTCTTTTAAGTTAATGGTGCTACTGCACAAACTTAGAAAAAACAATTTTATGGTGCATATTTCAAAAAAATTTCTGCTTTAAAACACTAACCCTTACAAGCTCAAACAGAAATTCTGCCCAAGTGGCAAGTGATTATTTCCTACATTGTATTCACAAGATTATTTGAGGTTGCTTGAAAGGGGCCAACACAAACAAAATCCTGACAAAAGACAAAGGAAATAGAGGATGTCATGGCAACTAAATGAAAAAGTACTGCAACAAGTATAGTTTTTCAAGTGATAGGGTAAATGTACAGACACAAGACCATAACTGGACAGTAAATAACACTAAACAAAGTGAAAAGGGTGAGTCATTTTTGTAAAGACAGATCTGCTCAGAATGCCTTATCTCATATTGTTGCCTGATCATTTATTTTAATTTTTTTTGCTTGATTGCAATGACTTAAAAGTATCTTCCACTTGGAATCCCTTTGTATTTCATTTTATATTATAAACAGTTTGCACTGGCCATCCAGAAGGAAATTCAAGTTGCTAACTTTCCACATTGTTAAAACACTAAGCTTGAATAAAAAGCAGAAGTGTCATTTTAAGCAGAGAGATGACTGTTTTTGGCATCCAGCAGCTGTTGCTATTGTGATTAAAATGAATTATACTTGAAGCACCTTAACCCCCTCCCACAATGAATTTCTAACTAGCTAAAGCTATGACTCTAATTCAATTCTCAATATAATTGTATTTAGATGTTTAAAAATGTAGTTTTTCTGTGTCTACAGTGGAGTTAAAATTCTCCAATAAAACAACTCACCATGGTTGCAAAGGGTATAGCTCTTGAAGCATGGTAATAGATGGCAATGAAGTTGATGAAGAAGGCAGTTCCACACACCATTGCTGGAATAAGGAAGGCTCCAATGAACATCTGCTTTATCCATCGCCTTCCTGTAACAAGGGACATTCCAATGGGACTGGTAAGATACAGCACATTTTTTAAAAAATTTACTAGCAAGCACTCCAGAATTTAGATGTTTGACTACTTCTCCCACAAAAAGGCGAAAGAAGTAACCACATACTACATCAATACAAGAGCTAAGGGTAAACTAAGTTCCATCTGACTCCTGGTAACTCACAAGATGCAGCACATTAATCCATTTAGTAAGCCAGGTGAAAAGACAAGAAAAGGGATCCAGCATGAGAACATTTCAGCTGAAGAACAGCATATGCTGATTAAGCTGGCCAAAGAAGCTGGGGTGTGAAACCTAAAGCGTGTGTGTAGCTGCAGATAAGAAGAGACAGAGATAGCAGAGCTGGCCCTGTGCAGAGCCTGCTCCCACTCTGAGAGCACACAAGAGCTCAGCATTGCTCCCAGGACAACTCAGCACTACAGCTGCTTCCAGGCAGCACCTGCTCTGGGTTGGCCTGATCCAACCAAGCTGATTACACACATCAGGATGCATTAAGGAACTGGCTATCCCTGGTATAAAGCAAAATGCCACAGAACTTAACATACAGGAAAACTGGACTCTCGACATCTTCAACAGCAGAAAAGGCAGAAAGAAAGCGATTTCTAAACTCCAAGCATCAAGGGAACAGCAACACTTGTTAGTAGTTATTACTAAGTTTAGAGCTCCCTGAGGAGCTCAAAGAAACCCTTTTGGGCAATACCTTAAAAATGTTCCCTATCTGTATTCCCTGTACTTTTTATGCTCTTAAATACTGTCTATATTTATACACCATGATACTAATATGCAGTAAGTAAAAACAGTAAAAAAAATAGCATTTTTTTTCAAGACAATCCTATTTCTTTTCACTATGAGCCAATATAATCAGCATTTCAAGGTTTGATACATGTTTGATCTGTAAAAATAAAAGGCAAATCTGGCTCAACTTTAGATAGAGCACGGTACATTTCAGCACAGCAACCCTCCTCTAACTGGTTTTGTACAAATTGCTAGGTTTATAAACAAGCCACATGAAAATAAACTTCTAACCTCCAAACTCAAAGTGCAGTTGAGATTGAACACTAACGGGTACATCATGCTAAAAAGATACAAATTTTCTTTTGTGAACTTACCAGAATCATTTTTTCTAAGCACTCAAGAAGATAATAGATATTCATTATTCTTTTATTGCAGCATAGGGAATGGATGAAGCTACTGCACTGCAAGAATCTAACTGGTCATAACTCAGAGGCATAGTGGGGAGCATTTGAAGATAGCCTGTTCAAATCTTCTGCTCTCTACAGATGCTCATTTTGATTTGCTAAGTATAAAGTAGAGCATATACTGCGAAGTAGAACAACCTTCTTTAAAAGACGATATAAACAGTTTTCCCCATCCACACTTAATGGTCTAGTAAATAATCTATACTCATCCTTTTTGTGTTAACCTAACATAATCCCCCTAGAATATACAGAAAAGGACCATGTAGGAGTCATTTGGAGAAGATGATGTGAGCTGTTCAACAACATGTTACACAAAAGGAAAAGGCTATTATACTCTGTGGATGTCATGAGTCAAAAAATTATATACAAGAGTATAACAAGCAATTCAGAAGTCATAACTGTCAAGAGTTCTTTACCTCTTTTAAATTAACCTAAGACTCCAGTTATCTTTTTAGAAAGCGTAGCCAGTACTGACTGAGTAGATAATATGAAAGTTAAATATGCTTAAAATATTTCCAATTATTTTAAGAATTTAATGAATTCCATCTAACTCCGTGAGGACACTCTATATTGGTGCAAATCAGAAAATAATAACTTCTCCATTTAACAACACAACAGAAATGCTGAAACGTGAAAACAATTTACCTCCTTGTCTAGCATAAAGGCTTCCTCCAAAATAACCATTCACTGGCGATGTTGCAGCATAAACAAATATAGCTGTACTAAGCATTGATCCTCTCCTATAAGAAGAGATGTTTTTGGTAAATGATATACAAAACCAAACACGATTAGAGCAAAAAAAATTACTGTATTTTAAGCGGAAACAGATATTTAGTATTTCTATGTAATACAAAAATTTAAAAGCGCTTAAACTGTAAAATCTGCTTAAGAATGAGAACTGTTTGTATACAAAGCTTTTGGCCAAGTCTAATTCAATGTGGGAAAGAGAGTTTTGACATACTACATTCTTTTCTAAATTCAACTGGAGTATAGAATCTCACCTCTGATAAATATACTCTGACATTTGAATGTGTGTATGTTGTGCATAAATAACTATTTACATGACATACATTAAGTGTAAGATTCAACTGGAGATAAAATGTCAAAAGGCCAGTATTAACAAAAATATACTAAGATTGTGAATAATGTTTCTGCCATCCCCCAGAAATTAACTTTGAAGATCGAAAGTGTTCATCTGGCAGAAAATTAGATTTAGAAACTATAAATACTATAATGAAGTCACAAATCAGCATCGAGTAGTGCAATCAGAAGAGCTTAGTAATTTTTAAATGTGACCTCATTAAATGTTGGGCTACTAATTTTGGCATAATTTTTCTGAAATTTTACAGGCAAAACTAATGATTTTAAATCAAAGAAGCCATTTCCAAATACATTTTAAAAAACCACGTCTAAGAATAGGAAGATAAAAATGTTATTCATTAATAGAGTTGTTTCTCCACATCCCTCTGCTGTTCTTCGACAGCAAATAGCAGTAGGTTCTCACCCAACTTACTGTACTTTCTTCAAACTAGTTGTTCTGAGATATTCTAGTTACTGCCATTTTGGTTTTTGAGGACCCATTCCTGGATGCCTGCTGTACTCAAAGCAGCAATCTTTGGCATTTAAAGTTCCATGACTGCGTGACCAAAGCAAATATACCTGCTGGTCACACGCACTAAAGGACTGTTTTGCTAACATTTGTTTTTTAAAAACTTCTTGTAACTTAAGACAATTTAGAAACATATGCAAAACTCCCAAGAGCAGGCACAGTCTGAAATGGCACTGCCACTGTATAAATCTAAGCTACCCGTACAAACATCAAACTCAGTGCTATTTTCCTAAAGGTAAGAATTGTCCACACCAGATTTGGCCAATTGTTCCACTACACACCCAGAATTAATTTCACTTTGAAAGTGATAGAAAGGCCTATTGCAATAAAAGACTAAGTACACATATCTTTTCAAAAAATACTGTTCTGATGGATTTTACAACTGTCATTACTAACTTACAGCTTCCCTATAGGGCACATACATTCTGAAATGGTTTCATTTTGTCCTCTGAAGGGCTGACGTGCTGCACTGTTAAAAGTGTGTATGTATGCCTGTCTAGAAACATAACCATGAGGCACAAGGAGGGGAATAACACCCCATGAAAAATGAAAATATGCCAAGATTCTGGTACTACAGAGTGGCTTTTTAAACACACCGTTAAAAGGCTGCTAAATTCAAAAGCAAGAGTTCTCTCTAGTGGCACATTAGAAGTATTACAACTTGTTAAAGTCAAGTTACAGGTGGTATTCACAGTGAAAGTTTAGTTATTGCTTAAAACAAACCACTTGTAAAAAACCAAAAAAAAATACCCAAAACACAAGCCAATAATTCCCTCCAATACCCGAAATACAATCACTACAGAAACAAATGAAGTCCATCCAGTAACCCAAAAATCTCCATCAGATTAAGAGGTAAAGGAAGAAAACAGGTGAACTACAAGTAGTGTGTTAAATTTCAACTTGAGTATTATTTCTTTGAGTCAAATTAATTCTTTCTAGCCAGGACCACAGCCCACCTGTTGCTGGGGATTTTACATCAACACAGGCTGAGCACTATGTGCTCAAAAGAACTTAAGGAATTACATCTTCATTCCCAAGAAGACTTGTGGATAAGACTGACTTAATACTGACTTGCCAGCAGAAAACAGAACTATTCCCAACAGAGCACATTCCTACTTCAGTTTTCACAGGACATGGTGGGGAAAT
Organism: Eulacestoma nigropectus; assembly: GCA_013397775.1. Taxonomy (NCBI): domain Eukaryota; kingdom Metazoa; phylum Chordata; class Aves; order Passeriformes; genus Eulacestoma; species Eulacestoma nigropectus. Next base: position 1,159,849 of record VZTE01005383.1, on the reverse strand, counting down.
AGGGTCAGAAATATAGTAGTATCTTGTTACTCTGGATGAAACCAGGAGTGAAATACATACCTTTTAACATATATTTCCCATATTATCTACTAGTGATGCTGCAGAACAACAAACTAGTTTCATACTAAATCATTCAAAAAGCAAGTACTAAAAGAGAAAATCAAAGGAGACCGACTAACGTGGTAACAGTAGGACAATGTTTCATTACAAATTAAAAGAGCACTTCTTAATACTACATCTGATCTGCAGATTACTACTAAAGACTCTCCAACATTTTTTTCTGGCCAGTTAGAACAATCATTTCTGTAATTATTTTGTTCACTTAAACATTTATATATGGAAGACATGACACAATTGTACTTACTCTGTGTATAAATCTTCTATCATTGCAACAACAATGACTATAAGAGACACAGCAAAAATTTGACAGCCAGAACCAATAAGCGATGAAAATATTAGAGGATGACTGGATGGTCTAAACACATCTCCATGGACCTGCTTCCACCCATACTCATCACCTAGATCTCTGTCCTGGGAACAACAACAACAAATTTAAAGTCTAGTTATGACAATTAAAGACAAACACACAAGCTAGATAAAAACAGAAGGTCTGGTTTCATAAAGCAACTTCAAGTGCAAGTGTGTCTTCTCTTCTGAATGCATCAAATCTAAGAGAAAAGTTTACTTTTCAGATGCTTATGGAAGACGACAACAACAAATTACTAACTGAATGTATGACACAATAAAATCTATCAGAATCCCTCCATGTCACTAAAGCCTCTGAGGTGGAGTACACCAGGTTTCTACTACAAAGTCAGAATGGACCTAATTTATCCTAAGGTTGGATACGAACATTAACACAGTGACTACAGAGAGATTTTTGGGTTGCAACCTAGAAGCACGTTATAAAGAAAACCAGTAACACTTTCAAGACACACAAAAGGCAATTTTCTGTCCAACTGAAGAAAGCCATTCAGAGCTGCTATCACAATGAATATATGACAAGAAAACAATAAGCCTTAAAAAAAGAGCATTTAAAGCGTGAATGCAGATCTTACCATATCATCCATTTCTTCCTCCTTGCTGTATCGTGCATAATCTTTTCGCAAAGTTCTCATTAATATCATAGACACTAGGCCAACCAGAAAGATCACCATCATAAAAGAATTGAAAATTGAAAACCAGTGAATCTACAAAAAGAAAACACACCCATAAGGTTTAGAACTTAAATGTGTAAATGTGTTTCAAATTGTTCCAAGAAGGATAAATTGTTGTCTATACAGACAGCTTGTCACCACTAGCTAAGTAACAATAAACCCCATTGTAAGTAACACTACATTTTTAGAAAGTGACACTAAAACTGGCCTGTGAAACACCATACATAAACCTTTTTAATAGCCAGCCTTGCTCATGACGAAGTTATCACAACTTAGTTAAGCAGCAGCAAAGTTCGAACAACTGGCTGTGCACGCTCCCTTGGTAAACAAAAGGCAACATGATGTACTGCTGCCCTCCTAGAGAAGAGCTTTCAGCAGCAAAGCCAAAGAACTACTGCTTTGCACAGGATCAAAATGTGCAGCAGCATTATTTTTCCTCTCAAAAGCATATCCTTCTGGTTTTCATTGAGCTCCAAACAATGCAAAATCTCTCCTTTCAGAAAGTACCACAGCTTAGTACACTACCCTTAAGGAGATTACAACCACAGGTTTAAACTTAACTGATAGCGCCAATTGGTTTAGGCTAATGTTTTTTGCTTTGCATTTACTTCAGAAAGAAGTGTACCTATGGCCAACTGCACTTAATTCAGATTACACAGCTGCACAGTTGTGTCCCTGAAGTTTCATTGCTTCTGATCACCTGAATGTATCTTCTTGAACTGCCTTGTATTTTCTGCAAGCTTTAAGCTTGCCTGCATATTGAAGCACTCTAAAAAAACGCAGCCATTCTATTTCAACAGCAACACTACCACTTAAACAACAGTCCTAGACCTCCCTGGTTTATTGTTCCAGAACGTGGAACATCCGAAAATTCAAAGATGTAATCCAAAAATTGCATGAAATCTAAACTAAAGCAACCATTTTAAAGGGATGTTTTGTAAGGCTGTCTTAGAACAATACATACTCTGTGCTGAAAGAAAGATGGGTCAAGATACTTGTCAAATCGGTCTTCAAACTTCACATCTGATTTCTTCCATTTCACCTAAAGACAGAAATATTTATATTTTAAAAGCTCCTTACAGTATTTTTAGCTGTACTCACATGCAGAAACCCAGAACACATATTGAAAATCATCTACTTTAGATGTTTTCTTCAATATGAATAGGTTTTGGCAAAAAACAATGGAATGATGTTCTTAAAGACTGGCATCTACAGGTCAGGCATAGAATGAACATCAGCAACCTCGCCTCATGGATCTGATGCTTATGTTTAAGAACAAGGAAGAGTCAGTCTTGCACTGCCTCAGCTCTCACTGTCTCTGTGAGGCTAACCAAAGACACAAACTTGTAGCTGTCAAATACAACCAATCTTTTTCATGATTATAGAATCTATAGAATCAATCTATCTAATCTATCATTACTATGAATCTAGACACTTCAATTGCCAATTAATTACTCTGAAACCAGCTGGAAAAGTATGTTTTTATGGACATACTATCACAGGGTAACAGCATATTATTCCTGTTAGTTCTCCACCAGCTGCAGAGAGGACTGCTTTGGATTTGGAAAATGTAATTGCACTAATGAACTATATGGTGCTAATATGGTAGCACAAAGTATTTTTGAGAATTTTTGCAAGATTGCATTTAAAAAGTAACATTAAAACAAATATAGAAGCCAAACACAAGCCTACCTGAAAGTCTTTTTCAAAAGCATGCCAAAAATTAAAAATATCAGGATTTTTAGAGATATTGAAACAAATGCCACCCCCTTGTAGATATCTATTTTAAAATACATGAGAAGGAACTATCCTTTCCAAAAGCTGTTCTCTTACTGAGTGTAGAAGAAAGCATACAAATGTACATTGAACATCCCAATCACTCACTGCAGTCCTGAGACATACTAAAAACCCCAAGACTCCAGCACTACTTACTTTGAGGTTTGATATTAATGTTCCTCAGTTCAAATTACAACCTTGTTCAAGATTAGTAGCTCAAAACATTAATAGATTTCAAAATTGTTTTAAGCAGATACATGTCTCATTAGAGCATCTGCCACTATGAAGCACAGCTTAGAACAAATCCACCAGAGACAATCTGTGAATTAAACACCACAGGCCAGCCCAGCGCCGACAGAATGGGACAGAGAAGTCCTGAGCTTTGTACACCACAAAGTATTTTAAGGGAATATCTTATGTTATTTTCATTACTGGCTGCTCCTCAATGCTGTCTAACTTAAAATTTAGAGCAAATGGACTTTACAATGCTGGTAGAATTTGAAATAGCAAAATCTGAAATTTCTACTATCAATTTTGGAGTAAAAATAGGGAGATCAGTGTAAATGTAATTCTAAAAAGCACATACAAAACCCAGCTGTCTGCACTTCAAACTATACAACTTATTCAGCACAAAACAAATGTAATTGTGGCAAGAATATCCTTTGAAATAAAATCCTATGCTGACATCCACTGCTAACAAATGGCAGAAAAGCAAACCATTAAGAAATGGTTTCACTATATAGGTGTGGTGACTATGACAAGTGAACCATCACAGATTTAAGTAACATCAACAAGTAAGGAGGAAAACTGAAAAAATTAATTTGTCTCAACCAGCAAGCATTGTTTATTCATTACCTTTTATCATAGCAACTCAATATCATAGCAGAGAGCTTCAGAAAAAGAAACTTAAAACCTTATTAATCATGTTTTACAAATAAGAAAATTTCTACTGGAATTGCAAAACAAAGTCAATTTTGATATTAACTGCTTGCAAAGCATAGAGGCTTACAGTGGGTTCTTATCCTAGCTCAGAATCCAGTTCAATCCTATGATGCAAATATCAGAAGCCCAAATATGAAGACAATGTGTACCTTCTCAAGGGTCCCCTATACTTCTAGTCTCCATCCTTTCAGGATCTTCCTTTCCCACTAAAACACTTTTCTGCACATTATAGAAGCTCCAGTTTGTTTGGAGTGCTTCAAAGAATCATAATTTTACATTTGTTATTAATAAATCTATCAAGGTTTTTCAGCAACGAAACAAAATAATTGAAGGAGTGAAGATGCATCTTCCTCTAACATAGCCCAAAGTATCAGTACATATTGTTGTATACAAGTACCTATTTTTGAGCTATTTCACCATGTAGAATTTCTTATTACAGGTATTATCACCAAATTACTTACTGAATATGACATCTGGATTTTTGTGTTTGGTACCAATTTCACCTTTCCTTCACTGGTCAGATTGACATCTACAATTCTATTTCCATTGAAACCAATTTCAAGTTTTTTGTAAGTCCAAAGATAATAATCTTCTCCATTTTCATCTGCTTCTCCAACAATCCCTGCATAGGAAACAAGTGTAAGCATCTATTAGAGGTATGCTTTTCAGACATTTTGCATTTATTTTTTAAAAATATGCATTACAAACATTTTGCCAGCTAAAAAGGCAATATAAATAAAGAGAACACAGAAGACCTTATGCTCTTCTTTTCAGCTCTAATACCTGGACTCCACTTTCAATCCACAGGTCTCCGCAAGAAGCATTTTCTAATGGCATTAAAAGAAAAAGCATGCAGCTCCAAACACTGCAGAAGACCCAACAATAGTGCCTCTACTTTTATTTGCAATTCTTACCAAACAACTAGCTAAATACAGATACATCTTCCCTAACAGAACTTAGCCAAGACCTCTGTAATTTCCCATCTTCCATCTATCAGTTCACTTATTTTTCTTCCTCTTAAAAATTTTACTTTTGCTCTGTAATCCTCTTTAGTTGACTTCCCAACACATGCTTTTTGCTCTCATTTGCACATACGTTTCCAATGCTTGCCAAAAATGTGGTTTTTTATTAGGAAGAAATTCTTTATTGTGAGGATGGTGAGACACTGGAACAGGTTGCCCAGAGAAGTTGTGGGTGCCCCATCCCTGAAGGTGTTCAAGGCCAGGCTGGATGGAGCTCTGTGCAACTTGATCTAGTGGCAGGTGTCCCTGTCCAGGGCAGGGCGGTTGGAACAAGATGATCTTTATGTTCCCTTCCAACTCAAACCATCCCAACCATTCTATGATTAAGTTCTTAATTTTCAGTAAGTTAGTGCAAAATGTCTCATCTGCCACACAAGAACTCCAGAGACTCTGCTATGCTGGGTGAAAACAGAAAACATCTAACAGTCAACAAGTTCACAGGCTACAGGTGTCACCTTTGATGTCAAGATCAAAGATCACATACAAGATATACAAGATGTAAAGTCACAATAAAAGCAGCACTCGAGATATACAAGGGTGGGGGGAATGGGAGAACAAGTTGCTGAAGGATATGAACAGGCTATCACAAAGCACCAGGTACGTGAAGGAAAGCCCTTTGTGCATCACCTGTGTTTTTTAATTTTCAAGGTGGTATTTTTCTGTCAAGTTTTTTACTCATGCTCATCTGTCAGGATTGCCTTGTATATGCTATCCACATGAGATTGTGCCTCCATGATACAGCCTGACACGTGGCATGCCATCTGTTCCCATGGTAGTATCCAGAACCATGACAATACAGACCTCTGAACTACTTAAGGGACATTCTGATCAATCACTCACTGAAGGAATGAACTAACACAGTGCTTCACATACTTAGGGAATGTCCTGAAAAAGTCAAGGCTAATCTCTCTCGCCACTGTGGGACAGCAATTCAGGAAAAAATATAAAATTGAATAATTTTTTCTGAATGCACTTAAAAAGATCTAGTTGCCTTTTTCAGGTTAGAAAATAATGTAAACCTTCCAGAGCCCTCAAACAGCAGTTTGATGCCATTACCTTCAGTTATCAGCAGTTAAGAAAGGTTAATTTATGCCTAGTCTTTACTGAAAATAGAGTACTCCTTACAGGGTATTTTGAGGACTTCTCAGGCGAATTTTAAGAATCAATGTTTGTGCATGTGTCTGATATCAGTGAGCCTTAGCAAGGTGGAAAACCATAAAGAACATAAAGGATGAACTTAATTAAAGTTTGCCAGGAGACAGGAGGAGTGTCATGAATCCATCTGGATGAGCCCAGAGAAGTGAACGGTCTGCTTTAAGAATAGAATTAAAGAGAAGTTGCCTAGAACTCTCAGCAAACCTTAGCACCATTTGAATCCTTTTCTTTTAAACTCCTCAGAAATCGCTTTCTTTCACTAAAAATGGACTCTAACCATCTACATTTAGGGAACAAAATTTTGGTTTAATCCAGCTACAAGATGCGAATCAACAATGACAAAAATAGGATACTGGGTGATACAGTATATATAATACATGCTGGCTAGTAAGGTTCTCAAGATAGGTAATCCAAATGAAGCGGATCAACATGACAGCCTTCACACAGTAACAAAAAAAGTCATTCAGCACAAGCTATTTTTAATGCAAGCTGAGGGTAACCAGTTCTGGACACTATCTTTACAAAACTAAAAAACCCCTTCTCAGTATTCAGAGTATTTCAGAAATGCCATCCTAACTACTTAAGTTCTTACACTCACGTATCCTAAACAGTCCTAATGGTTTTCTTCATTATAATTACTGACATTTAGTAACTATTTAGAAATAGTTACAGCTATAAAATGACAATCAAGCAAAAGATATTTTCTTTCTTTAGTCTCTCTACCTGCCACCACGTTACATGGTACTAGACAACACATTGGAAGTCTATACAACACACTGAAAGGCACCAACAAGCTGGCAGAGACGTGTATAGTATAATTCATGCCATATTCATAACAGAAATACTTAAAATAAAAACTGTTCTGTGAGCAGCAAGTCTCAGTGCTTTAAAAGTTTCAAGCAGCACTCAGAGCCTGAAACATTTCTGTTGTTGAACAGAGATCCAGGAAAACCAAAATTATTGCAGATAAGCTATAGTCACAGTTTTCTCTACTGTACTGGGAACACAAAGGTCCAAAAGACTCATTCAGACTTACAGAGAAACATTTCTCATTGGTTCAGGTGCATCCACTGCTTTCTCAGCCCCCCACCAAGAGCTGATTTTTTTGAATAAAAGTCAGGCTAATACTGCCCAACCCGCAGTCCTGCTAGTTTTACCTAACCCTCAGGAGACACAGACCAAAATTGTCAGCACCGCGTGCTTTCACACCTGATGTCAGATTATATCCTTACATAATATTACCAGTACTTATGATGCTGCAGTCACCTATTATGCAGCACAGCTTGAGATTCTGGTTCCAAACTATCAAAACCCGCTTCTTCGTATCTTAGAAAGATGATACCTAGATTCTACATGTTTGTTAGCTGACTTCTTGTGCATAAAAAGGATACTACTGGGGAACAGAAGAAACACTGAAATCACAGGAAAACAGGTTTTTTAGCTGAGAGCATAAAATTTGTCAGTGTATAAAAGATTTAGTACATATGTTTGTTCTTTGGCATTTTAGATGATGAAACATGACCAGAAAAATCAATCTTAAAAGAGAAAGCCTCCAAGACTTGTTAGCCACATAGGATTCCAAAAAGTCAGCTTAGCATCCATCATCCTTGGGCAATGCAAAGCATACCTGCCAGTAGTCTAAAAAAATAATTCATTGGTCTTTTGCTGAAAGGCCAAAGCCATAAAAAGTATTGTAGCAACAACTGTCAGTCATACATGCTTTTAAACAGCCTACCAGCAATTGCACAAGTAGTACAGTAAAGGCCACACAGAGTAATTCAGGTCTACTCCAAGCCCTGCTACAGAGCCATTACACACAATAAGCAAATCAGCTGAAAAGAACAAAATCAATACATAAGTACTTCTCTTCAGGCATTATAATGGTATCTCTTAAAAACAGACACATTAAAACAAAACCAAAAAAACCTAGACCTTCCTGGCTACCAGATATATAATAAATAAATAAAGTGTTAATATTTCTGCCATGTTCATCAGACAGATATTTTCTAAAACCAATTAAAATTTTAAGAGCTAAAAAAAAGCACCCTTTGTCAAAATGAATGAATGATAGCATTATTCATACCAGCTATCAAAGAACCTTTCTCACATGACTTGAACTGCATTTTTGTCGGTGTTGTCAGATTTTGTTTAGTTTGGGCAGGTTTACATGCTTCATGAAACACAGGCAACCAAAGACCCTACCTTACCAAAACATTTTATGGCTGTTTTTCATTTCCTTTCAGTTTATATCTACAACAGGGAGATTAGACCTTGGGGAGTTTGGCTGATTGCTATCAGTGCAAAGTGCAATCTGCAGAGCACTCTTTACTAGGTATATGATCACAGGTTATAAGGGAGCAACAAAACACAGAGACCTTAGGAGACAATGGCAATAAAGATACACACATTTTTATTCAAGACACAAGCACTTCTAAGCCCAGATTAACAATATTCAGCAAAAGAAATTTTGAGAACTAAGAGGAGAGGAGAAATTTAAAATTTAAATTTCTTGAGAAATTTAAAAGAATAAGTAAAATAAAACTCCATATAAACACAGACTACAAAGCAACACTGTTAACAGCCACTAAATTACCATAAAAGTAAACCAAACAGCTTCTGCATTAGTAATAAAGAAAAGTAGCAAAATAAAGTTTAAATTCTGAAATAATTTTATGAAACTTGTTATTCACAATCACAGTAACACGGACCTTATGTGTAACCTAATTACCACTCACTCGAACACTTGAACACATTTAAACCTAAGAACTTACTGCTATTAAATCAGGGCTCGAGAAACAGAACAGCTTTTCACTGTTTTAGTAATTCACTAGTACAGCCATCCTACTGTTCTTTCAATGCAATAATCCTTCAACTTATTTCAGACAGAATCACACAGAATTGATTAGGTTGGAAAAGACCTCTGAGACCATTGAGTCCAACCTGTGACCTAACACCACCTTGTCAACTAGACCACGGCACTGAGTGCCACATCCAGTCTTTCCTTAAAAACCTCCAGGGATGGTGACTCCACCACCTCCCTGGGGAGTCCATTCCAATATCTAATCACCCTTTCTGTGAAGCAATTCTTCCTAATGTTCAATCTAACCCTCCTCTGGCGCAGCTTAAGACTATGTCCTCTCTTACTTTGGTTCCTATTCTTGTGAATTTGACTTGCCTATAAGTTTTATATTCTTGTGAAATTCTTGCAACGAAGCTTAGTCATTAAATGACTCCATGGAACCCACTAGTACAGGACTTGAGTAGGTGTAATCCAGTTATTAATGCATAATATCACTCACCCCATATTGGCAAGTCATCAATATACATCTGGTACCAATAGTGATTTTTGATAGCATACACAAATGCATCTCTTCTTCCCTTGTCCAAGTCGACTTCACAGTAAGTAGTCTGCATTACATCATCTGCAAAAAATTAAAGCACAATTAAAGATTTGTTCATGAGCTGGCTCAAAGTGAAGGCAAATCAAGCAAACGGGGGAATGGACATTGCTGAAGTCTCCAAGCCCTCTTGGCTATCCTCAAGTAGGTAACAAAAAAGGACACTTAAAAAGGAACCATTAAAGCAAATACATGATTGTTTTCAGAAATCTACACTTCCGCATGCAGAAGCTTCCAACATACTGGACAAGGAAAGGTTTCACAGCATCCTTCTGCTGCTTCACCCACACTAAATTAAGCTACAAAAGCTGATGGCAGATTCACCTGAACAGATCATGAGACCCCTTTAACAAGAAGTATGAAATTATTAACAAATACCTAAAACTGTTTACAACATCATCTCTCTATTTTAGTATAATCAGCCTCACTGACTAGGAATAGTGTTTGTAAAAAAACCTAAAACTTTTTGAAGTTCTCAGCAATTTTGAAGAAACTACCACTAAGGAAGAAACAAAACAACCACAGTAAAGACAGAAAAAGAAAGGAAAAAAGACAAAAATAGGACTAATGCAAAGAATGCACAAAGAGGCTGCATTTGGAAATAAAATAAAATAAATCCACCTGTTTCAGCCAGAAAGCTATTCTTCCCCATCTACAATTCCTAAGTTATACTGTTAGCAGCCATTCTTTTGCATCCCAGTTTCCTTCATTAATGTTTCCTTTTCAAGTGAAGAAAGACAGAAGGGCTCATATTTACAGGACTTCAGACAGCAACAGATTCAGAGACAAGCTCCCTCATCTCTACATCTTAGTAATTGTTTTCACGCTACAAATAGTGAAACGCAGTGAAAGTAAAGAATCCCAGCTTCTCATCTTTTTGTCATCACTGGAATTAAGGACCCATTTTAGTAGATAAAATTAATTTATGCCCTAAGTACAGCTCTAATCTGTATCAAAATTCAGCTTACTTTCTTCTATACATTAACTACAATATAAAGCTTAAAAGGAAAATCAAATCACCTGAACAGAAAAAGCAAAGGCAAGCAGAATATTTCTAACATAAAACATAATTTCTCTTTTAACAACAAAAATCAAAATATGCCAATTACATCTGGTCAACACAACTTTTTTTCTGGAGAAAAAAGAGAGTAACAAAACCATTCAAGTCAACAAATGTACCAAGAAGACTTTTAGTGCATGGACAACGTTTTCAGAACCTGTACTGATACATTCAACAGAGGAAAGCCATTAAAGTTGGCACCACAGCTGAAACAGACATACAAATTCAAGTTTGCAGTTATGCCTCTACTGAGCTGGATCCTATACTTTTTGGACTATGTTTCCCCCCACCCTCAAAATGCCTCTGCTTGGCACTTTTTCATTTTAACAGATTTTTAAATTGTCTTGACATTAATTAAAAGGAAAAAAAAAAAAAAGCCAAGCTACAAACCCCAGAATCATTATTTTCTGGATTTGTTGCTAAGTAGGGATTCTTTCCAAAATACTTGGCACTTCACTGTCATACTATATTCTAATAAAGGATAACACCTTTCTAATACTACATTTTTTGACTCAAAGGATTGTTCAACACACAGGTCAAATGAAAATATGCCGTGAATTAAAATACAGGTAAAAGAGAAACTGATAGAGGCTGTTAAATAAAGCATTTCCCAGCACCAAAGCAAGAAGCCTGTTTTGGAGAAGTGCAATGGGGGCCAGGCTGGCTTTTTGTGACTCTCTGGTTCACAGCGGTACCAGTACAGGTAGGTTAGACTGTAACCTACTCTAAATTACTCCAGGGGCTTTCACACTGTGGAATTTTTCGTTTGTTTGACTAACTGAAATGAGCCATTCTGCATATAATGCTTTAGGATATAAACAGTGAGGTTTGCTGCTGTTAAAAAAAAAAAAAAAAGATTTTGAAATATAATTTGAAGTGAAACGACTGCACTGACACCAGGCTGCAGATAGCAGCATGCCACAAAAAAACCTGATTTCACCCATTTTTATAGATCTTACTCCCAGCACTCAGAATACCAGAAGACATCACGGAGATAGTATAATCAAATCTGGATTAACTATGTTACAAGTTGCTCCAGGGCACATACATAAAAGCCCAGTGGAATCATTAGAAACAATCTCATTCAATTCTTGCAAAACACAGGCATGATATTACATATGGAACATGATGTCAACCCTCACAGTACAGTTCCTCTCACCTCCCCCTAAAACAAGTGAATGAAGACAAGTGCTCCTTTCTCCAGCCACTGACAGCTGAAGCTGTCATTTAGTTACAGGACGGGATTAGGTGGTCAAGCTCAAATCCACTGTGTTAAATGACTAAATTAAAGCAGCTTAGAATAGCATTCGGTGGCTGGGGAACCCGATGTCTACTTCATTACATCTTTACCAGATCTAAGGTTTTACATATGTTAGAGAATTCTTATCCAAGTTATGGCTGGATGTGTATCTAAGAGGAGAGTGCAGTTAAAGGCAGGTTTTGTATTGCATCTGCATCAGGAATGTCGAAGAGGTAATATCTGCTATGTAATAAAGCTTCAGTAATGTCAATAGCACATTTAGGAAGTTTTTTATAAGCATGAAAGCATGACTCGTTAGAAAAGCAAGTGTGTTTAGCCAGATTTCAAATTTCCTACGAACAGTCAGATCAACGGGGTTTTATTCAAATATGTGAACCATATAAAACCTCATTATATCTGGCAACACTAAATGCCATCCTGGATGGCTGCCATATATTCTAGAGGTGTTGCAGAAGGAAGTTTAGGCGAAGAATTCTCCATTAGAAATATGGTCACTTAGTAACATTTCTGAAAAAGTGCAAAATGCAACTCTGTTAAAACATCCTTTTCCTCTTTAAATTCATCTTATCTAATGGCATTGTATGGTAATACCAAAATTTTCAAATTGAAGTCACTATGATTCCAATGTTCAATACATTAAATAATTTACTAGGTCTCAGGTGTAACAGAGGATGTCACTCAAATACTTGAGTAAAAAACTTGACATATTAATTAAAAAGCATTACTATCCTAGATTTAGCTTGACAAGATAATTAAGCCAACTGAAAACTTACAACTTATATTACAATGTAAGTGTATGTTAATAATCCATTAGTTTCTTCACACAGATATTTATACAGATTTCAGACTTGTGATATAAGAACAACATTGCTCATATTGTAACAGAAGGAAAATCCAGCTATCTTGTGTGATTGCATGTATCCTTTCATACGCCACACTTAAACAGAACAAGAAACACTACTGCATGGAGCCTTGAATACACTGTAGATTTGCCCCACCAGTCACCACTATGAGAGTTCAAGTGGAAACCTTCACTCTCAGAAGGGCACCATTTCTGCAGAATCATAATTTTTTTATTCTAGTTCGAAAAATACAGGCAATGTCTACTGATTCAACTGCCAGTTCTACTTACACAGTTTAGTACTTTAGCTAATAACAGCTGTAGCCTAAACAATTCTTTGAATATGATGAACAACATGCAGCTTCACATTTACCTGCTACTGCTGTCCAGTCAAACAATGTTGAGAAGGGAATTGTTTTTTATTGCAGAAGCGAATTTATTAGAACAACTGTATTTCCCCTTTACTCACTTTAGAGGATAAAAACATAAAGTATGAAGTTCAAATCTAATTTAATTTTGTAAACTCGTACAATACTCATTTAAAGAGAAAGAAATGCCTGTAACTGTTAATCTTACCATAATGCCAAACGCACATAAAGAAAAGCACAGATGCCTGTTAACTCAGAACTTAGATATGATTCACATATTCATGAAGAAAATCTGTGCAAGTTTATAACTTATTATCTTAATTATTTCAGCTGCAGATTTTAGATACTCAAGAGTCCTTGAAGCTGTATCTTTTACTGAAGAATACATGAATCTATTAGTACCAAATCAAGCCTCTATCTGTTAACAAAAAGGAAAACAAAAAACAACCAAAACACCCAAACCACCCACAAAAACACCAACAGCTCAGTTTCAATTTAATTGCAGCAACTTCTGGACCACTGGTGCAGAGTTGAAGCATGCATCAATCACACTGAGATAAAACTTATTCATTACAAAAAAAATTATTTCAATTTCACTGATATAGCCTAGTTACAATTACGAAAAAAAAAAAAAAGAAAAAAAGCAAACACCACTTCAGCAAAGAACAAGGCCTACCATTAAAATGTCATCAAAAAACTCAAGAAACTGAGCTACCATCACATTTCAACAATCAAACTGGAAAAGAATTTTCTATACAAATGCTGAACTTTAAGGACTGGTCTATGAAATCCAAATTTTACAACACATAAATTGGATATAAATTGTACTGGGTTCATGACATCTTTCAAGCCTCTAAAAAAATGAATCTCACATTGCAATCCTCTGTTCTATTTCTTTCTTTTAAAAACTTGTATATCAAGGGGATTTGGATTCCACAAATTTTACATAATTCCATATTAAATACTAATAATTACTGTTACAATTAATTTATACTTGTTGCTCTGAAATTTGGAAAAAAGACTATTTTAATACTTTTAACAGCAGAATAAGGATAGTAAAATAGACCTGACTTCCATTCAGATTTCACTTCATGGACCACTGCTAGTAATACTAAAGCAGCTCCTGATGCAGAAGATGCTGGATAACAGTTAACAGCAAAGAGATTATTGTCTTCATCTTTTATCCAGAGGACACAGACTGTAAGAGAAAATACTAGAAATGCACATGTACAGCTTCACGCATCATGTACACATAGTAATCAACCAGCTACTGTGTACCATCTGCTTTATAAAAAACATCTGACCTGCAGCCACTTTGGTTGGGAGTTCAATTCACTGCAGGTCCAATATAGATTATCCATCTATACTAAGATCCAAGATGTTAATAACAATAATTAATTTTTTAAAAATTCTGTGCATTGGCTACATCACAGCAGTGAACAACAACTCACAAACCTTCTAGTCTTTTCAATTTGGTGCTGCACCTAGAGAGTGCATTTGTCACAGGAATAAAAGAATCTCTTTGTGAAGTTGGGGTACTTAAAGGAAGTAAAAATTATACATTGAACTGGCTGTACAAATGAACATCTACCATATTCTGATAATAGAAGTTTTATTAATCTTCACCACTGTGCTGAATTGCTGCCAGTTGCCTTCACCATTCTTTCCATTTCGTGTTTCTGAGAACATTCTATGAGGTTTGACAAGAAAATTACTTTTCCCACATTAGGTAAAATTTTCAGCATGCTACAAGTGTTACAAACCACTAGTAGGGACTGCTTTCCAGTGTTTGTATATTTACTGTTTCTTTCTTAAAAGGAAAGATTCAACTTCAAACTCCTTTAGTGTGGCAATGCGATCCTCTATGCAAATTAAAAAATTATGAAGAATTTAAGGTATTAACAAACTTTCTAAAAATCTTTTATTCAGCTTATCCTACTGCTAGCAAAACCATCATCAGGTCTCTTATTTTGCATACGTCCAATTTTGGATAAAACTTTTACAGCTTACAGAAATGAAATCCCATCTGATTGTAAATGCTCAGACAAGAGATACAGTGCTTAAGTTCTCCATCCAGTTAAGCACTAGTGATGCAATGAAGTGCAGTGTTCTGGGAAAAAAGATACACAGAAACACAAACTGAATTAAGAGGCAAAAATAATCTGTTAAATATTTGAAATTCTGCAGTTACTAGCTACAGAATCTGAAAGGACATACACAGAGAAATTATGCAATAGAAGACTCAGGCCTTAATACCAAGAAATATATTTGCGAAAGAAGTTAAATGTTTTCTCTGGAACAGTATGGCAAGATGGTGAGGACAGGAAATAACAGGAAAAAAAAACCAGACCAGCTTCATCCTGCTCCATCCTGACTGGCATATAATGAGTTAGAGACAATACTATAAAGGTATTTGTCAAAGTTATTTTAAACTAGACAGTAACCAGAAGGATACAATCATCAACTTTGTATTGAGGTGGAACTTTGAGATGTTGAGCCCTCGCTACTCCTCTGCAATTGCAGCAAGACTGCAAGTATTCAACATCACAGGAAAAAATTACATCTTCAGAACTGGTAATTCCAGAATATTAATTCCAGTACATATTTAAAGATTCATATGCAGAAAACTTACTTTTACTTAGTAAAATGATATCAGTTACTTCAGAAGCACATATCTGCTACAAGCATATTCCTTCAAGGGCACATAGATGGAAACTTCACTGTAAACTCAAAAGCCAGGGGTAATACACAACCTTGCAGCATGTACCAAAAAACAATACAAAATATACTCAGTTGCTAGCAGCAACAAAATTTCAGTTCTTCTCATTAAAAGATCAAGTTTAAAGAGTTTGTGTATTTTTTTTAAGTGACTAAATGCACTTCGAATTGCTTACCTTTAAATTTGATGTCAAGACCACTAAATTCCAATTCAACTCCTTGAAGTGCTTCCCCGAGGGTTTCATGGTAATGGCTGATGCTTTTTTTTGATCCCACACAGAAGGGGAGAGAGAAGTATTTGTATGTTTCTTGGCGATTGTGGTAGGGTCCTACAGTATTCATCCATAGAACAACTTCCTCTTTATCTTGGTACTGAAACATAAAGTTATTGAGTTAGATGAGAAGCCCAGCAGAATAAAATGTTCAAGAACCTCTGATTCATACTAACTAGAAGGGCAGGACTGCCCAATCACAGGCAACAGTTACATTTAAAGACAGTTGAGCATTTTTGTCTTTGCATGACAGGGATTCTAGGATAAAATGTTCAGCCTGCTTTCTTAGGTAAAAAAAAAGCCAAGTTGATCACACGGTTTCTTAGAGCCTATCAGTGAAGTATCAGATGAGAGGGATTCAAGAAAGACGTAGAAGATGCAGTGAGCAGAAGTGGAGAAAAAACACAAGTCTTGAAAATAAGTAAGCTTTTACTAATTTTGTGAAAACACAGATCAATTAAAAGCAAAACTCTGCTTATCTCAACTGAAAGAAAGGAAACACCAAATTAATGTCTTCGTTAAACAAGATCTTAGCAAAGAAGTCAGGCAATCTACCCACACTGATAGATATACTGTATTTTCCTAAAATGCAGCTCCTTTTCATTTTAGCAAGGATATAAATTGCATTCAAAATTCCCAGAAGAGCACAATGCCTCACAGGAAGTACTAAAATTAAACTGTTGCATACCTACAGTAGCCAAAAGCCAAAGTCAGACAGAAGAACTGTATTTTGATGCATTTCTAGCATTCTTACAGTGAAAAAACAGAACAGCAAGAAGTCTGGTGGCTGCCATGAAATTCTCTCTGAGAACACGCACACTTCACTTTCCACAGCTACTGTTAGCCAAGAAAACATATTCCTTGTCTAGGAGCCGGTAATTTTTTTCAAGCCCTTATTACGTTTGAACAACAAAAAAAGTACTTAAAGTTATTAATCTATCAGTATTCAAATACTGGACAAATTCAGGACAATTACGTGATCTGAAATGATAACTTGCATTATATCTGTATGCAGCTGGATGAGGTATCAGATTTGCTGATTACTACACAAAGCCTTTCACCCAACACAACTTCTTCACCTATAATTTCAACAGAATAGGAGGGACAGGGACAGCAATATAACTTCTAGGGCAGACAAAAACCCTACTTATAACTATATCCACATGAAAGCAAATCATTGTGTAGGTCCTGAATTTTTTTAGGTACAAAAGTATAAAGTACTATTATAAGACCAAAACACAGACACAGAACATACTGGAGAAGAAAATAAAGTAAAAAGTTAATTAGATATAACTATTACATAGTGCACAGCTGAAATACTGAATACAGTTCTGTATCTCCCTTTTTAATAAATGAACAAAGGTTCCTCAACTCCATTTATTCTGAACAACCACAGTCGTACCAAGAGGTTAATGCAGAAATAATTAGGTACGCAGAATGCAAAAAATTCTTCAGATGAGATGTTTTAAACTTAACTCAAGGATTTAAACAAGCATGCTTTGGAAAATAATTTAATCCCTTTAAATTAGCATGCCATCTCAATTAAAGGCTCATCTTTTTTGTTTACAGAGATGTACAAGGGTCATTCCAGCCTCTTATGTGAGTGATTTCCAACAAGAAACTTAAAATATTTTACTAATTTCATTCTGAGCTGCAGCAGAGACCAAACACTTACCAGTTTCACAAACCTGCCCCTTTGCAGAGTACACACTTCAGAACATTTTTGACAGATAAAGAAGGTCTAAGAAGGATCAAAGAAAAAGTAAACAACACAGCAAGAGAAAGTAACATTCCTCTTCTCTGCCAGCAACCAGAAAGGTTATACCAGTGCAGCACAGTTGTCCAAAGAAAGTTGGGAAAGAAAACAGAAAGCAAGCAAAATCACAGTTCCAACCCCCTCAGCCGCAGAAGCAGATAGTGGAATCTGCAGTTCGAATCTGCCTCTAGCTCTTGCCAAGGGAGCACGGGACAAGCTGGTCCCTATCTCCTCCTAGCCTCTTATGTCTATCATGTCTTCTGTTTCTTCCTCTAACAGCTGCAGAACATATTTCCAGCCCTTTCTCAAAATGGTCTTAACTTGTCAAGAGCCCACTTTAGCACTACTTGTACCAACCAGCTTACATGTGAGCTGACCTATGTCTCTGTTCAACCTTCAGTAATAGAATATGACAACATCCTTAGGTCTGTGAGTTCATCTTTGACAGGGCCTGAATAAAGAAAGCACTGACCACTGCTTTACTTAGCTGCTTGTTTCTGACGTGCTTCATACTGAGCTGGGACCTTCACATTTTTGGAACTATACCAGAAGTGACAGAAGAGGCAGGAACCAACAGATAAAGAATATATTATGCAAAATCTTGCTACATTTTCTGATCTATCAATGTAACTAAATAGTAATGACAACATCTGCAATAACAAATTTGGTCCTTGCTTGTCTCTTATCTGCATGGTGTTTAGTCCCTCTTCAGGGCTTACAAGTTTTTCCCACAATGACTCCAAGATGCCATCAGCCTGCTCAAGAGAGCAAAGGAGCCAGATCAAACGTAAGCAAAGAATTCACTCTGCATTTATTACTTCCTCCTTTCTCACAACCACCCCAGAAATGCACGAGATAAATCTGTTCAGGACTGCTACATAAACGAACACAACACCTCAGCTAGCCCAGGCTACACCTCACTCACAGCAGTCCTTAGTCACAGCCGTTTGCCATCCATCAGGTACTCCCGGTGGCCTCCCCAAATCAAGAGTACTGTAGTAAGCAAAACAACTTAAGCAACTTCAGCTTAAATTTGGGGGTGGTGTCTAGTAGAAACTCAAGGACATTTTCTTCTCCTTACATTTGTTAGGTTTTGCTCATTGTCAGTTATAAAGATGAGCTTCCAAATTTAAATACATTTCTCTGACATGACATATCTCATCCTTACATTCTTAGCCTAGTGGTAGGGTAATTTGGTGGTAAGAACACAGTGCTGTTAAAGAGTTTAAGTTTGTGGCAGTTTGGTGGTGGGGTTTTTGTTTGGTTTGTTTTCTTCTCTTTTTCATTAGTGCCTCCATAATATCAAAACATCTACAACAAATAACAGTGTCAACACAAAGGAAAACTTACTTAGGCAAGACAAAGCACTAGAGTATCTTGTAGGAGACTGTACTGCCACCTCTTTATGAGAACCGCTAGGTTTTGAGAAAGCTTACATATAACACACCTTTCAGCAAAAAGGTCATGCTACAAGAGAGAGAACATAAAATAAGCCAAGATGAACATAGTAAATGACAAGGCAAAGAAGGTCAACAAATAAGATGCAGTAATCTATGCTCTGGTATATCTCAGCAAGCTCTTCTGGTTTTGGTTGATATGAAGGGCTAATATACTGCATATAGCTCAGAGATCCTAATTATATTCACAAACACAAACATTTAACAACTTGGTCATGGTGCCACAATTCACATAGTTCAGTACTTCCACGTGAGAGAATACTACAAAACACGATTTTATTTATGTTTCACTTACTGTAATTTATGAAAAAATGCCTGTAAGTTTTGCATATTTTTCTGAACTAAGCTTAACATCAGCAGTAACTTCAGTAACTATATGGAATATATAATGATATATTTATAGATGCAGCCTGAAAAGTCTCCGTATCAACACAAGTTACCAACCATATAGCTGTTACAGTCTGATTAAGGGGAGATAAAGCTTCAGAAACTTCTTTCTGTAATTGCCAGCCAGGTGGTAGAGGACCAACCTGCACCTCAAGTGCAACTACATATCATCTAGAACCCTCATCACAGCTGAGGATATCTGTTCCAAAGCAGCACAATATGGTCATGCTGCCTGTTCAGAGCACTGGGCTGACAGCGATGTGCCTGTGCAAGCTAAAATCACGTCCAACCTATCTACAGTTCTTCCTTGTTGCCAGTATTGATGGGTCCACTCTAGTTCCCTGCAGGACACTAAACTGGCAGGAAGTCTGTGCAGTCTGACCTGGCCAGGAGTGCATCTCTTCAATGTAATACAACTAGTGAAAAATTGAGGGTGTGCATCAGTTTGAGGCTTAATACCAAGACAATTTCCATACATCTACACAGTTTAGAAATTATCCAAGTATAGCAATACTGAGACTACCTTTAGTATAGCACGCGCGTCTTTCTTTCCTGTTACCCAGTAGGGCACTTGTGTAGAAAGCAACTTTATGTTCTCTTTGCACAACTGTAGAAATTAGCATGGTAGCCCTAAAAATGGACTATTTATTCTACAAAACAAGTAAGGCTAGATAAGGTCAGTATACAAAAGGTTGCAGAAAAAGGTATGAGACTATCAGGTTGTTGATATTTTTCTTTAAACCAGGAAAACACATTGCAAAAAAAAAAGACAGAGACAAAAAGAAGATTACAACTGCCAAATCTCATGTGATGATTCAGCAAAATAAATCCAAATCAAGACAGTTCCTTTCAGAAAATATGCATTTACTCCCTTTCTCAAATAGAAATCTGGAATGACGCTCTCCACAATGCACATCTTTCAAGGGAAAAAAAAGACCAACATTATCTGTCACTGGCAAAGCAAAGCTGTAGAAGCAGGACAAGAAATACAAGAGGCAGCAAGCAAGACTCACCTGGTGAGTAATATCCCAGGCTTGTAGTCCTCAGTATCTTACAGACATTCTATCTGTTAAGCACTGAGATAATACTCAATGTTTGTAGCTCACATCCATATGCTATCAAACTGTGGATTTCAGCTTCACGCTCTCCTTTGGACAAAGCAGGCTATTTCTAGTAACACTTCTCCATTACTCTGAATTGTAGGCCTCACCAAGATGTGGCTAGAACTGTACCGGCGGCACAGGCTGAACTACCGCACACGCAGTACTTTTACTGTTACACTTCCTAGATGCACGAGATTGCTCAGGCACACCACGTCCTGCTTCCATCACATTTATTTTACCTCTTCAAAATGGAAACACAACTTCAAAGAGGAATCAGGCTGCTCATCTGCACACAACTTCATATGCAAATAAGTATTTTACATGCACTGAAATGTTTTCCACAGTGTTTCTCTAGCTGACAATTTTCAGATACTATACAAAGTTCCTAATTTTATATATTAATTTTAAATAAGCCTTACATGCTCAGGGCTTTAACATTCTTCACTGGGGTATAAGTCAAGCAAAAATGCTTTTCTCAACCATAATAAATTAGGAATTTTGTTACACAATATAGGCTGGGTTTTGTTTATTTTTCAATGTTTTTAATGTATTTCCATGCTTACAGAGCACAGACAATTAAACTGAAGCAACATTAAAACTAAAATGCTACCTACTCCCTAGACCATTCTCCTGCAACAAAAACCACAGGATATTTCAGCATGTTTTATGGTTTGTCTATTTCATCATCAATTCCAACAAGTCTAGCAACAGAAGATATGAAAGCAAAGGCCAGGCAGGAGCCCCGCAGCCCTGTTTCTGCAGGATCAGTGTACATTGTGGTAAGGCCACCAGTACCCCATTGATACTATCACTGCCACAAATAAAAGGACAACTCAAAAAATGTTGCAATTATTAGAATACAGACAACGAGGAAGTACATGACATGCTCTGAAGCATGAAAATAAGTTAAAGAATCACCAGACAAGTTTTCAGTTAGTTCCTGAGTTCTGCTGTGGTCTGAAGTTAAGCTGCTGTATTGTCTTTAAACAGTGGAGATTTTAAATGCTGTGTCAAAAATTTCTTTTCACTTACTATTGATTTTAAATACTCATGTCTTTATCTTATAATTGTATTCAAACTATTCTCCCTCCAAAGAAAGGCAGATGTGATTTTTAAAGACTAATTCAAATTTAAGATAAAGGATATAACTTGATTCAATAACACTATCCATACCTAATATCTCCAGAAACAATAGTATAGACCTAGAGCTTCATGCAGAGTCCTCTCACAATTACTTTTTATAGTATTTGCTTAGAAGTCCAAAATGATAAAATAAAGGATACCTATAACAGATACTATAGCACACATATTGCACACTATTCCATGTTATAGCCGCATTAAAAGCCTAAGGCAGCACTTCTGTATGCCCAGCATGCTCAGCACTGATAACGCCCTGCACAGCTGTGTGAGGATGTACCAGCACACCTTCCCCCAGGCAGGTTGAGTGTCTGCGCACAAGGAGCTGCACACTGAGGAAAGGGCAGGATAAGGATAAGGATGTGTATTCCTACCAACAGGTCTCGAGTCTTAAAGTTAGTGAAAATTTAGTTTGAGATTATCAAATCCTAAATTTCCCTTCCACTTCTCCAAAAGCAAGCAGAGCCTTCAAAATGTAGTAAAGCATTTTGCTTATGAGAAAATTAAACTTCCAACTGCAATCATATTTAAAACTTAAATTCATTAAAATGCAGTATTTAAGGAATATTTCCTTCAGGTTCTTTATCTCAAAATCAGTATACTACTACAAAACCCTGGTCACGTTTCATTCATGCTATTAATGCTTCCACTCCAATCTCCCATACAAGATTAAAGTATCAAAATACCCAAGCAAGGAGACAGCCTTCCAAAAAAAGGTAACTGTCTTTCTACACCAACTATTCCTAACCTATCACATGATGTTAATAAACTAGACACCATGTGAACAAAAATACTAAACCAAAATAGAGTTAGAATCCCTCAGAGTTGAGTAGTTTAGATGAAAAAAAATGACAAGCCTTCAAAAGGAACTTGTGATTTCCATAGGTAGTTTAGGTTTAGGTAATCATTCGAAAGACCCAAAAAACATCAGAAATCACTTTTGAAGGGAGACCCCAACACCAAATAAATTCAATAATAGTTTTTTTTTCCCCTACAAGATTGCCAATATTAATTTAACAATGAATAATCCCTCAAGTCAACCAGCCCCTAAAATAAACACAGTGCTATGCTGAAAACCATCTCGCCTCAGCAGAAGCCTAACTCTAAAGCACAGGCTCAGCAACACAACTAGGACCTAAACTATTTCAAAGAATATCTGTTTCTTGAAAGTACTCAATATTAGATTAACTTTCCTGTCGTTAACTGCAGCACCAACAATACCCTTTCCCTTGTAAAAAACAAACACAATCCTAACCAGTTTTGAAGTCCTCAAAAATGCGTGGAATGAGGCAACTAATTACCTACCACTTATACAAAAACTATCAATACTATTTATCTGTTTCATTAAGAACACATGATAAGCTTTACTACACCTCACGTAGAGAAAACTATGTTAAAAAACTCAGCAAGTGTTTACCAGCCAGGCTGCTCAAGAGCAAAAAAAGTCCTGACAGCCAGACAGACCCAGTGTTTAATCATAGCCACATTCGAACCCACTCGAATTCCACTTGCAGGAAACAGAGATGGTTTTCAGGAAAGTCTCTTTCCAAAATCACATAGCTTATCACACAAACTTCTACCTTCTCACACTGAAAGCCATGGGAAACAACACTCTGATGTAAAATCAGAAACCGACGAAGCGCTGGTATTTACTTCCCAGAGATTCTTTCTGGGTAATATTGCAAGCACTTAAGAAAAACTATTCTATACGCTCAAGAGGTGAGCGCTCAAATCAGCAGTATTTTATACACTCGTTTTCCTTGCGGGTCCGTGGCAGTGTCCCCGTCCTGCTCTCACTCCCTAGCCCACTGCCACGCTATCCCTGCCTCTCCCCGAGGCGAGCTGTCACCCCGTGTCCCGCGGGGCTGTCAGAACCGCGCTCCGGCTCGGGCTTGTGCTCTGAAGCAAGAGCAAACATCCTCTCGAAAGGAGGGCAGAGCAAACAGCGCTCTCCAAACAAAGCACGCGTACCTGTCGGGGCGTTTATCTGCTCCAGGAAAAGGTGGGACACCGCGCCCGGCCGCACAAGGATGTGCAAACCGGATCAGAGAACCGGGCGGCCCTGCCCCGAGCGCCCCGGCGTCCCCCTCATGCCGAACCAGAGCGCGGGGCCCGACTCCGGCCCGCTCGCCCAGAACAACCCGAGCAGCGGAGCAGGCGCGGAGGGAGCCCCGAGGGGCGGGAGCCGCCCGCTCCCCCCGCGGCCGCGGCCCGTCGCTCCCCGTCCCTTCCGCCCACCGAGCCGCG